>WOFM01000326.1:285872-348178 GCA_011428145.1 Ericerus pela
CCATAGGTCAAAAAGCGGGGGCTCCACAAACTCCCAAAAAGTGGAAATATATATATTGTGTTTAGAAGAATTTGAGTGACCTATATATTCGCGATGTATGACTCATGATCGGCGCTTTTCCACAGGTTCCGCCCCCAGGTCCCGCCATTGCACTAAATGCAATAGTTGTATTTTCTTGTGGCAAATACGCTAATAGACCTCTTTTCATTACATAGAATGAAAAAATCCTGAAAAATTCACTATCTCCTGTATTCTATTACCTTTTCTTTCCATTTTCTCCGGCAAATGACATACGTATGCAGGGTATTCACTTCGTCACTGCCCCATAGGATAATAGACGCAAATTATGTTTTTGTTTCTTAAAAAGTCACCACTATTTTTTCAAAGCATAGTGAATAACTTTTTTCAATAAAAATTTCACAAAAAATTGAATATTACAATAGGCTACATTAGGTATCGCAAAACTTTTTTACATCAAAATTGTAAATGTACAGTTAAACATTAAACATAGTTAATTACATAATTTTTTTTATACCGTTGTAAAATATTATTTTTCTTAAAAAACAATATAATAATATGAATATTGGCAGACGAATTTAGTTTATCTGTTTTTGTGCTTTTATAATACTTTCCTGCGTATTTTTGACTTACGATTTAGTAACAAAAGTTAGGTACTTACTCTTTTAAAAATTTATCTGGTGGCAGACATTGTTAAACCGTAACCTTCGATGGGATTTCCGGAAAAATGACAATGATTGTTCATTGTAAAAATCTTGGTTTATAATATTCTGAAATAATAGTTTCATGAATTTTTTTTTTAACGCTAGCCTATATGCAATCATTAATTGAGCATTGTTGTGGTATTCTTGAAAACTCGGAATAGAGATAGAAATTTTTTTGTTGTGGTTTTTTGTTTTTTATGGTAACAAAAATGTCAGTGTCTTATGGGAACAGAGATAGCAGAAAAGTTAAAATCGTCCTACAGTTCGAAAATTTTAAAATTTTTGATTGATCCGCAAATAAAATGCTCTGATAACATAAACGTTTTAACATAACCACTCAATTATTTTAGGTGTCACATTCTTTACAAGCGCACACAAACAAACAAATATATCATTTTGCTACTATCAACATGAGTTACTTATTTAATTTATCTCGTAATCGTAACCCTTTAGTTTGCGATATTTTTCCACCTCTTCAATTGGATAAAACTCAAAACCATAGCCTAGGACTATTTTACTTCATCGGTTATAATAGTGTGAATAACATAACGGAATCAGTTTAGCTCTATTCAAGATAATCACGTTATATGTATAAACGTGAGAAACAGGTTCACAACATCTATACTTGGTTTTATTTGGACAAAACAACCTTTGATACTGAATTATACGAAATCTAACCAATAAAACAAGCTTGTTTCTGCAGTAGGTAAGTGTAACAAAGTTGACTGTTATCTGATAATTTGGCTGTTTAATTTAATTCGATTTTGGCTTCTGCCGACCTAGTAACATTGATGAATTCGTTATTTCGATAAAAACAACCAAGGTATTATATACAAAAACTCGAAGCTCGAAGTGACAAAGTCTTTAAAATCTATACAGGTCATCCAAGTTCGATAAAAAACATAAATACAACCTGTAAGACACGAAGATTTTATATATATAAAAATATATAATATAATATAATCATCGTGGAACAGATGACGTCAGTGATTCCTGTTTGTCGATTGTGCCAGGTAACTTGGCCGACCTGTAGAGATTTTAAAAACTTTGATATATGTGTACTAACTAGTATAGCATTCATATAACTTCAAAACAAAGTAACATTTATAATTGGCGCATGCGCCTATAATTTAAGAAATGATTTGGCGTTAATAATTTCTGTCACATTTACGTTTATTATAGTGATATATTGATGATCCAATCTTTCCGCATTCATTATTTCATGGCATTTAAATAGTGCAGACAAACAACTGCTTGAGATTTTTTGCTCTGTTGGGCCTAAATTATTGTTCATCGTATTTGAAGTCGAAGAATTCTTGTTGAACTGCTGTACTTTTTCTTTTTTCATTATGTTTCGAGGATAAAAATTTATATCTCCACACCTTCAGTACCTTTTCATGGATCATATCCATCCTACTTTCCTCCTCAAAATCTTATCATTCTTGCGAATTATTGAAACTTCTCCTATGTTTCTACTTCATAAAAATCATCTTTATTTCATACGTCATTCGTGAAAAAAAAAATTATCGTGTTTTTTGTGCCTCTACCTTGAAGTTTTCAATGTTCACCAAGAGATTTTATTCTTTTTTTTCCAGTCGGGGAAGTTGAATTATGATTTGATAATAACGTTCCCGAAATTCGGTTGCAGACGTTGTTCAGACGTAAATTCCCTTCGTTTTAATTCGGAAAAAAAAAGTTGTTCTAAAATGGGATAGAAGCAGGAAAAAGTTCGAACTGTTCAACATAAAAATTATATTTACGACTCGTGAAATACGTAAATCAAATTTTAATTTCAAAAAGTATTTTCGTGGGTCATCGGAAATTCGGGAAAAAAGTTCGGCAGAAATATAATTTAAATGGAAATTCGAGCTGAAACCATTATTCTGCGGTGCATGCGTGTGCAGCATGTTTGGACGAATTTTCATTGTACGTATTTTTCTTCATTTTAAACATTTTTTGGTTAAGTTTTGAAATTTATTTGTACGACTAATAACTAGTTTGAAATGCACTTTTTTTTATCCTCTTTCCAATCGGGGAAGAAAAAAGTTGAATTTCATTATTTTGAGGCGACCATTGCTACCCTACTTTAACATTATTGTTGCATTCATTCGAACTTTTGAATGAAATGAAAATTGCTGTAGCCTATATGTTTCTTTACTTCGTATTAGGTAGGCACTAGTAGTTTGTCAATTGAACTTTTTGAAACCCTTCCTAATAATTTTGACCCGTTTTTTTGGTTATTTTTCTCGTTAATATTATCTATTAGTACTGGAGAAACTGTTAGACGAGTTCTTCCGTTACTGTTTACTGTATTGTCACTTTTAGATATCTACATGTTGAAATTGATCTTGTACTGAGAATTTGGGGTGAAGCTAGGTTCGTTTTTCGTTTTATTACCCCAGGAAAATTTTGGCACTCTTAGCTCAGGTTCATATGTATCCTTGTATATGTATACATATTTCTATTGAAGTCGGTACAGATCGAAATTTTTATCCGATAGTCTTAAAATTTGGTACACTTATTTAGATCTACACAAGAACGAACCTTATTTTTTTTGGTCCAGATCGGCTCTATGGTTCCTCTATTACATCCTATTATGTTTCATTTTTGAAGTTCTAATAGTTCTAAAGTGCGTAATTTTTATACGATTTTATTCTACTCCTCAATTTGTTGAAGTACACCGGATTACCAACGTCAGCGCTGCTTTCACGTGTTGCAACACACGCATACATACACACATATCCGTTTTTATCAGTTGTTTTTTTCAATTTTTGTTTGTTTCTGTATCAGAAAAAAAAGTGAGAAATTTTATTTTCTCTTTCGCCGTTATTTTCGTCTTCAAATTATAAAAGCGTATTTTTTAAAAACACGTTTTTAACCTAAATTATTGTATTTTTAACCAGTATATACGAAATTTGATAGAGACGTTGAAAATATTATGTTCTAACCACATTCTAACATTCTGCAAAATGTGGTTTCAATCGGCTTAACGATTCATCCTGGAAGTGATTTGAACACAATCTCAAACTATTACTAAGAAGTGAAAATAAATTCCAGATGAATTAAAGAAGCTGGTTGGAAAGCAGTTTGCTGTTATTTTATTTCCTTAGTAATTATTTAATAACTTCCGTACGTTTTTTATAATTTCACTATGCAATAATTCATAATGAATTTCCTTGACACTTCATTTTAAAGGTAGCTAGTCACCAAATTTTTAGCCAGAAGCAGTGACAAAATCTGGTACAGACATTGAATTTATTGTATTCTAGCATTCTGAAAAATTTGGTTTCAGTCGGTTGAGCGGTTCGTCCGTAGAAGTGATTTGAAAAAATCTCAAATTATTGCTGAGAAAAGAAGATAAATATTAGATGAACCAAAGAAGCTGTGTAGAAAGCAGGTTTGCTGTTAGTCTGCTGGAAAAAAATTGGAGTTAGTTGAACTTCTCTTTGTATTCGTCTAATCTGTTCAAAAAAAAAGTAAAAAAAAACGCATATAAAATAAGTTTTTTTTTGACACCGCTCTGTACCGTACGTTTTTCACAATTTTTGAATAAAATAATGATTGATGTATCGAAATACAATCAAGACTATCCGTAAATTTTAATATTCTGCTCATTTTTCCCAGAATTGTCGTCAATTCTTTTAAATGATTTATTCAATTTTAAGAATTTTTTATTTTCATCACATTTGAATTGAGAACATGAACCTAATATGGGGAATTAAATTATTAATTATTTATGTTGAAATGGAATCAAAACGTCGTAAATGACAACTGCGCCTTCTGTAACAAAAAATAGTAAATTTTTAACTCCATTCTCAACGTTTTGCTTAAATTTGGAGGTACACCATATTAGGAATATGTACCACTTGTAGAAATATATTTACCTATCTCATATTAGAAATAGAGGGCACCCCATTTTAGGAAAACCTTTAGTGGAGTTTTCATTTTGAGGCATGGGACAAAATAATTGATTTAAAATCGAAAATTTGTTTCATATTGACATTCCAACATTCCAAACATAAACATGAAAAACTTTTGTTCTTGATTTTATCATAATTTCTAGTTTAGTGTGAGTTTTAGAATTTTGGTATTATTTTTGAGTTATGGTACGTAATCCATATTCCGTAAATTTACCCTAGGTGCAAACCTTCTTAGTCTTCTTTTTTTGGAAATAATATTCTATCAATCGCAAATCTTTTCCTAATTCGATGTTTTTGTAGCCAAATCAGACTTAGTATGATTATTTTATTGTTTCTTGGAACACCTTTTAATATTTTACGAATAAACAAAACTCTCTTAATATTGGATAAATTAGCCTACTGTAGATTATTTTTATTATTTTCGAGATATGACGTGAACTTGATTATTATTCATCTTTTGCACCCCTCGGAAACGAATTTTAGCCATTCTCTATTACCATAGACTTATGTGGATGTAAGTAATATGTTTATCATTCCATTTATGTCATAATTATTTAATCTAACGAAATACGAAACAACTTTTTCTGAGTTTTCTTCTATTCCCTCAACATATTTAACTTATGGATGACCTGTCGAATTGGCGTAGGTTTTATCCATCTACTAAATTATTTATGTCCGTATTGATACGTTATGTTTATTTTACATAATTGTGTTTATTAGAATAATGATTCTTCCAGTTAGTTTTCTCCTAGGTATCTGATTTTTTTCAACTAAAGAGAATTTTGATGTTTTGTCTGAAACTTCGAAAATTTTATAAAGAAATCAGCACCTTTGTTAGTAAATCAAATTATAATTTTTGACTTGAATTCACGAATGACACTTGTCGAATTTTATTACTTCTGATATACTCTTGGTCAGTTCAAATCATGATTTTTCTGATGATCAAAAATTTTGTTTTTTCCAGTTTTGAAGGATTTCAAAACATTATTAGTCACTTCATTGTATTTTTCATTAAAAACATACAATGTTAGATGATTTTTAGCAATCGCGATGGCCCAGTAATATTATCCCGAGATAAAAGGTGCGGTATCGAGTGTTAGTTTGACACGCCTGAATCGCTATATTCACCGTTATCATCGAATTGTCGGAGTTCGTGCGATAATACTTCAACTTTCTATCAATAAAAGTGCTCTAAAAAGAGAAAAATAATTATTTTAAAATTTCTCCAGTAAAATATACTGGAATTAAAATGAAATGAAAAAGCGTTATGGTAAATTAATAACTGTGTTCAAAAAATAAAACCGACATTAAAAAAAAATTGATTGTGTCATGGGACATGTGCTGGAAGTAAAACTTCTCACGAGATTTTGCGTAATTACCCCTGAATTTATGTAATCGTTCGAAGAATATCAAATTCGAAATTTGTGCCCCATTAAATATACTCACTGATGCGAACAATAAAATATGAAAAGTCAAAATTTAGACTCCCTTTAAAGCTCATGGAGGGTGAAAAATTAGTTGAATTAAAAAATAAACATCAAATTTGAAATCAATCCTTCAAACAACATATCTCCTGATGTATCACTCAACAAAATATAGAAGTCAAAATTTGGCCCTTTGTTGAAGCCAATGGAGGTCGAGGAATGGGTTGAATGAAAAAATTAACGTCAAATACGAAATCAGCTCCCCAAAAAACATACCAGCTGATGTATCACAACGAAATATGAAAAGTCAAAATTTGGCGTGTTTTGAAGCTCGTGATGGTCAAGTAATGGGTTAAATAAAAAGATGAGCGTTAAATTTGAAATCAGCTCCCCAAAAAACATATCCGCTGATGTATCACAAAATAAACTACAAAAGGAGAATTGATAAAAATCCACAAGCTTCTTTTTTTATTGGGTGCTTTGCCCTCCTAAACTTAATTTTTTATTTTCCATGATAATAGGACGAACCCAGACGCCCTTTTTCTTTTTTTTTCTGTTCCTGTTAAAAAATACTAAGTAAGTGATTCACGATTCTGTCCAAAAACGTCAAATATTTTTAGCCCATATTGAGTCTTATTATTGCCTCTTTTTAGCCAGTAACATTTTTTGTTGTCGGATTTATCGTATCAAGGTCATACGCGTTTAATACCGATATTAAGAAAGTTACACTTCGAAACAATAGAAAATGTGATAAAAAGAGTAAAGTATAATTATTTTAAAATTTCTCCAGCAAGATTTAGCTATGGGGACTGGAATTATTGAAGTCAGCGTTCTTTTTTCTTTTTATCATGTAAGCTTTATGTATCAGTTCCATCAAATTTTATGAGAAAACATTTAAACTAGCGCCAACTTCAATAATTCTAGTCCTCAGACCTACCTCTTGCTGGATAAATTTTAAACAGATTATTTTCTTCTTTTTATCACATTTTTTATTGTTTTTCTATAATTTAGTTCTATTTTTTGAAAAGAATTATTAATTTACCATAATGCTTTTTTGTTTCATTTTAATTCCGGTAAATTTTACTGGATAAATTTTAAAAGAGTTATTTTTCTTATTTTAGAGCATTTTAGTTCGTTTTTAGTTTTTTGAAGGAGGTTAGATTTTTTTATGAAAAAATTGTTTTCAATGATTTTTTATTTCTAACGTTAGCGGCAATATTATTTTAAAACTAACAGTTTCTTATTTAAAGGTAACTCATAAACTACTTCATCGATTCTAAACATAGTTTAATGAGACCACCATGGAATCATCCTCTATCATTTACAAAAAGTTTATCAAAATCTGTTTCCAGATTGAGAAGTTATGCTGGAACAAACATAAAAAAAAAATATTCGGATCGAAGTAGTGACTTCCTCCTTTTTTTTACATCGGTTAAAATTCGAAAACTTATTTTTCTCGCGTAGTTCATTGCACTGAAATGTTTTTGCCTCATAAAATACAACTTCGATCCCATTATTAGTTAAATTCGAAATTTTTCCTGGATGTAGTCAGAAAAAAGTTGGAATCAAATATTAAATTTCACCTTTTATTATTATGAATTAGAAAACAATCACGGGAAGTGTTTATAACGCGTCCGAGATAATGCCGAATATTTGAACAATCCCCTTTTTTGAAGCGAAAAACGTAGAACGTGTCTCATTTTGGATTGCTGTAGGTTCGGCAAAAGCTTCGTTTCTCGAATACAAATTATATTTGAGGAGATTACTGATGGAATTTGAAGCGAATGAGATACTTTAGACGTGGAAAAGCTGGAAAAAAAGAGAAAAGAATACAGACGAAGGAGCGGAAGAAAGTGCATTTGCTCGAAAAGTGCAATGTTAGTTTGCACGAGTGTATTTTCGCATGAGTGGGAAATGGAAAAAGTGCCAGCTTTCTTTGAGCAAAGAGCTAAATACAGTGAAAAAAAGATTTAGATATGCGTTGGAACAAAAGCCGACAGAGATATTAACGCATGAACAACATCTTAAGCTGAGATCGAAATTACGAAAATTATTCGCTGTGGATGAAGAGCGACGAATGTTTCCGTACCTTTTATGAGTTATTTTGGAATTCGTCTGTTGACTCCATTATAGCAAAAAATGTAATTTTAAATGTATTATTCTTCGTAGACCTAAAAATATTCGTACTGTAAGTACATCCAACATTTTTCTGCCAATCATTACCGATAGTTGTCTAATTTCTGGAAATATTTATCTTATCTAGTGGCTATAGCCCTATTAGCCCCTCTTAGGTTCTCTATTGTAATTATCAGAGATAATTAGTTGAGTTCTTGAAGAAATTCTTAATTACCTATATTTTTCTATTTCTCTACAAACTTTGATTATTTTAAATATCACTATTATTCATTGCTGCAATATTCCTTTTGTAGATTTTCTTTGAAAACCTACATTTATATTAATCTTGATCTCACGAAACGACTTCGGTTTGGTGGTTAGTACGTCTTTCGTTTCTCGATCGAAAACCCTGATTCACATGTGTTTGTGTATGTTATGGACAATGTAATAAATATGGTCATTATATACGATGTCATTGGGCAGTGTACTAAAATCCATATTTCTATCGATCATTAATCTTTTTGACCGGTCATTACCGGTCATTATACATGCTGTTGCTCTCTGATCGAACAAAGTAATCATTTTATTGCATGTAGATGCTTGTGATACCTATACTCACTACAGCATCGCCCCATTGCTGTCAACCAAAACATGACTTCCACAATAACTGATGTTTCCCAACATCACCATCACTTAGCCTTCTAGCTGAAGCAGGAGAACCCCCTTTATCGATTCGTCGAAAGATCCTTCTAGGTAACCTACTTTCTTTTATATGTACGACCCCAAATCTGCCTTGTACACACCTTCTCTTCACCAATTCACATAGGCTTCAAAAATACATATCTGAAGATCTTTTTGGGCCATCTAACTTCCATGCATTCTGTAAAAAATCTTTCTACTCAATTCCCAAACTCTATACTCATCCACCACCTTGGCAATTCTGCCCTCCACCCATCATTCTAGACTTACTCCATTTTGACAAAACTCAAATTGCTCCCTATATTATTCAATCTGAACTTCAATCTCTCCTTGAATCTCTCCCTCTTTCCCTTCATATCTTCACTGATGGCTCTAAAGACACCTCAGCAGTTAGCTCTGCCATTTACTCCACCACTTTCTCTTCTTCACATCGGCTACCTTCTTTTGTATTTATATTTACAGCTGAACTTTCTGCAATACTCACAGCACTCAAACTCATATCACATCACCCACCACATACATCTTATATAATCCTCACTGACTCCCTATCCTCACTCCTAGCCATCAAGAATATCTATTCCTCTCACCCATTAATCCAACAAATTCAAATCCTTCTCTCCTGCCTTTGTACTTCTACTCCTATTACATTTGTTTGGATCCCCAGTCACTGCGGCATAGCTGGGAATAATATGGTGGACCAAATGACCAAAGAAGCCAGAACACAACCCACCATCCTCTGGAAACATGTGACTCCACTTGACCACAAGCTGCACATCAAGAATTCCACTCTACTACTTTAGAAGACTCTTTGGCAGAATACTCCACTCAGCAATTTCCTGCGTTCAGTAAAAGAGGATACCAGCAAATGGGTTGACATCTTAAATTTTCTCGCCACCACCAAATTGCCATCACTCATCTCCGCATCGACCACTGTGCCTCAACTTATTCATTCCTTCTACTTAATCTTCATTCACCTGACTGTCAATATTGCAAATCTCAATGTCTTTCACTCACTCACATTCTCATGACATGTCCAGCTCTTCACACCTTTCATAATCACTACAACCTACCAACTACAATAACCACTACTCTCGCCCAGAACTCCCCTCACCCCTCAAACCTTATCACTTTCCTTCACTTCATCGACTTCATAGTATAATCTAATTTATAAGCTTTTGCTGGCATAACCCATTTTGTAAAGTTAGCCCAGCCACTTTTTTTTGTATTTTTTTATAATAATAAAAAAAAAAACACCAAAGCCACAGTTAATCTAACTGTGAAGGAGAAAATACAAAATTTTTTGAGAATAAGAAAAGTGGCTTTAACTAATTTTAAAAAACAAGCTGAAAAAATGAGTAATATTTCATTTAATTATAAATAATATCCAGCTTAACTACGGAATACTGTGAATGTTTGAGTCTCCCATGTTGACCAAGCTCACAGTGATGGAAGAAATATTTTAGGAATAATTCTTGCAGTGGAAGATAAGAACCTGTGCAAATTGGGCTCACAACATGGGATATTTGATCACTTCCATTTCAGAAATAAGTTCACTGTTTTTGCCGACTGCGTAGGGGGAAGTTATATGTTTGATTTGAAGATTGAAAACATTATTGTCATAAATTAGGACATATCCATCAATAAGAACTACTTATTCAGATTAACGTAGGATCGATTTTTTTTTTAAACAAAATTTATCCATCTGCGAAGCTATTGATGTGCACAACGTGCTTTTGAACATACTAAATTAATCTATCTTCCCACCTAGTGAGAAATAGTTCCCAATTTTAGGCTAACAAATAAATTTTTGTATGAAAATTAATTTTTTTACGCGGCCCCCAGAGTTAGTGAGAAAATAATACGTTTTTTGTTTCCTCTATTAAACTAATTCTGGACAAAAATATTACTTCTTCGTATTTCACAAAGAAATATTTTTTTCGCCGCCCCCAGCGGTGAAAAGAAACTTATGATTAATTTCGTTTGCTTTGCCCAGCAAATATTAGTCGTGAGACAAAAAATGGCTGAATAAAATATTTGCTGCGATAATTTGTCGTTAGAAAATAATTCGCTAATGCCGAGTATAGAGATAAAATATGTAAAAAACCTCTGACTCAAATACTTTGCTTCGAAAGAAACAAAGGAATCGAATCAAAAATAAAATAATGCATTCTTTGTTTTATTCCTGTGAATACGACTTTGTTGACTCGTATTTACAGTAGCCAATGATTCAAGGCCATTATCGGCAACCAATTTGTGCATTTACTTGCACGAAAATCAAAAAAAAAAAAACGACGTAGTGATGCGTATAAAATACACACCACTACCAATACAAATATGCTTTGTAGCCACCCTACCAGCACGGCTACACACGTACTGGGTAACCTACACGCACACAAATGCAACAAGAGCATATAACTACAACACCTGCGCATGCACATCCTGTTGTAGCGAGACACAGTAACCATTTTGTTGAACCCGTCGTCACGTTTTCAACCCGTTTTCACACCGATGAATTACTGTGTCTCTTAATGAATTGTTTGCTCTTGTGTTTTTAATGCTAATTGCCCTAATTAACATTTCCGCGTTTTATTTTGTGTGTGTTCTGTTTATCGCCGAAAATTACAAACTTGTACGATCTTTCTTACGTACTTTTATTTTTGTTTTTTCGCCGCAAATATTTTATTGTCTTAAATTCGTAACATTTTTATTTTTTTCTTACGCGAAAATTTATATGGTGTAGTGGCCCAATATTTCCTCGCCATACATTATTATTATGTAAATACCTATACCCACACACCCACGGCCAAGATCCTTGACCGCGAGACTTGCATCATTAAATTTGGTGAGTTTTTAATTATTACTATAATCCAATGTGTCATTGAATTAAGTAGCCATTTTGCGTATTTTTGAATGTTAGAAATTCAATCAGTATTTCTTCATTACACTAAATTTTTAATTCCTGTCTCTTTAATTAGTAGGCAGAAATTTCTGTATTATCTCGCCATATAACTAGTTAGCACAGATTCTAAAATTACGATAGCTTCGAGGACTTTTTCGAAACTATAATTAAATTTTACTATCGAGAACATTTACTATTAGTGCTCTTCTTAAATCTACGACCATTTTCAGTAATCGTGTTTATTTAAATTCGTAAAATACTTCGTAATGTTTAAAACCTACGATGTTATCAATTTTGTTAGGCCCCTAACAAGGTCTTTTGTCATTTGTTTATATAATAATTTTGCCTTTTCTTTAAGACAAAAGATATCACATTTTTATTTTATCGATTTACGTATGTTTCTTCGACTAAATTGATAATTTTATCGTTTGAAAATACGCCTATGTACGTATAAAGTGACATTGACCTTGAACTGATTGAAAAATCAGCTCAAGAAATCGATTCCTTCTTACATTTAGATCGAAAAATTTTATTTTATGGTTTTGAATTATCCTTAATAAAAATTGTAGAACACGTACATTTTAATGAAATTCGTCATTTTATTATTGAATTTTTATCATGCAAAATTACGCATTTGCAGATCTTCTGCATACATCGCTACTTTTTCACAGAACCTAAGTGTTTTTCCCTTAGATTCACACTACTATTTCTATATTTGTAATTGATATTTTCATTACGTAAATATTATGTATATGCATTTGTCATCTATTATCGTTGTAGGCCTATTAATACGACCTTCAAAAAATGTAAATTTGAATCTGTTTTCACGAACCCTTTTAAAATTTATTAGAAATTAATCTTCCTAATATTTTCGTCTTAAAAAATTGCTTGGGACCTTACAAACAATTGTCGAATTTAAGACCACGTGTTTTTATTCTCCTCTTTGCTCTTTCTTTCGTAACGATAGAATTGTAGTACTGCAATTATCTGCGTAAAGATTTTCGTTCGCTTATCTCTACTCGAAATTGGAATTGACCCATTGACCTATATTTCACTAGGCCAATGATCCTTTATACAAGGTGTCCTCACCTTATCAAAAAATAATAATTTTTTTTTCTTTGTTTCCCCAAATTTTTTTTAGAGATTAAAAGGTCGTATTTATTCGTCTGTCAGGCTACATATATTATACACGAAAAAACTTTTTCTATTTTTGAAAAATTTTTTGTGTTTGTGTTTGTCTATCAACAGCTATTACGAATAAAAATATGACATGTCAGACAACCAGAACATGGATGTTGATCCAAATTTAATCGTTGCTGATCAGGGTGCTGACCAGCAACAGCAATCACCAGTTCCATTAGAACCAGTCGTTCAAATCTTACCAGTGACTCAGGGACCTGAGCCATGAAAAGTTGTTTCACCAGCTGTTGCGGACAATCCACCCCCTGCCGATGATTGACAAGGAGATCCATGGAGTTTGCAACAGCTGCGTCAACGATCCCCTTCATCTTCTTTGGGTGAAAGCTACACAGGTGATACTGATAACAATATCTTCGTTCATTCAAAGAACTCCACAACTTTCATTGACTTCTATCAAGCAAGTATCTGGGAAGCCAATGACTACATTGAAGAATTAGAAAAGCTTCTCCACAGTATGAAACTTAGAGCTGACAAAGCCCTAAGTAAATTATCAGCCATCGTCCACATGATTAAAGAGCTCCAGAAGCCGCTAACTGGAGTCACGATGGAAAACCTGATGTTGGCGAAAAAGAAAATTTGTCAACTCTACGAAATTGAAGGCGAAATAAAACAACGCTTTCAGACGCCTAAGCCAATGCAAGTTGACTTAGAGCAGCAACAACAACAATCTTCCAATCCTTCAGCAGCTCGACAGCGTAATGCCGAAGTTGTACAGCAGGACCTTGACCGATGGGCCGAGGAGGAAAGATGCACCGTTGAAAAAGCTCGAGCCGAGGAAGCTCGACTCGAAGAAATTTCAATTCAGAAGGCAGTTGCTGAAAATCTTCACGCCATAGAGAAGATTTCAAACAAGGAGTCTGAGTTGGAGCTTGCCAAACATTATCTTCAAAATTTGAAGATCCGCATAGAGAATCGCTTCGGCATTCCCTATGACAAATTCCAGCGCAGACACCTTGTGATTTCGAACTTGCCCCCTGTTGGACAAGGTATAAATTTTAATATTAATTCTGAAAATTCACTTTCTCAGAAATGTAACAATGTAGACGAATTAACTGCTGATACTGTGGCTCCGCCTACAAAAAGTCATCAACCCGAACCAATGGTAGTATCACCAGTTCATTCATCTATTTTTGACAAAACTACTGAAGGTCCATCTCTTGCTGTGACCCCACCAGCTTTGTTTACTATTCCTTCTGCTACTACAGCCTTGGTACCAGATAACCTGATATCATCGCCTCAAACAAATAGCAGCGATAAAAATATTTTTAAATTAATTCCTCGAATTTGGGAAATTGACCCTTCAGAATCATTAGAATCAGCTTCTATGAATCTGAAGGCACCTAAATTTTACTTAAACAAATGGGATGGTGACTTAATTACCTATCCTGATTTTTTAAATGGCTTCAAAAAATACGTACATTTACATACAGATATAGCCATCCCACAAAAAATTCACTTACTTCAAGTTGCCCTGCTGAAAGAAATTTCTGACAGGATCAATCATCTTTCTCCAGATGATACAGGCTACGTCCAGAGATTAAAATATTTGCATGACCGCTATGCCGATCTTAGTAAATTGAGGGAGAAACTTTGGTATAAAGTTACTGCCTTTCCAAATTCAGATAACACCCTTCCTTCTATTCAAGATAGGATGGATGGACTAGCAGTTTTAATCAATCAGTATCGACTAGCTAATGAAATTGTTGTTGAAGAACAGCTATTTAATATTGCTGTAAAAAAGTTTTCTCCTCGATCTTACATGAATAATTTAAAATCGAGTCAGTGAAATGTTAACAGTTTATTCTCGGCTATCAGGGAGTTTATAAAAATTCATGAGTTAGTTGAATTGAAAGTCAATCCAACCAATAAATCTCAAGAACAAACCCCAAGAACTGAAAAAGCCAATAATCAAAATTTTAACAAACATAATAAGCCTAAAGGCAATCAACTTTTTTCTGTACCTTCTGTTACCAAAGAAGATACAAGAACTTTTTCGAGAGGAAAGGCTAAACCCAATCCCAGAAATTGAAAAAACAAGAAATGGACCAATAGGCCAACGAGAAATGCTAAATCATTTTTTGTTGCAGGTTTGTCGAAATCTGGACCGGAGGTTCTGGACCAGAGTCAGTATCAACGTCAGCAGCAGGATCGGGACACCTTGCCCAAAACATCCATTACCAAAGACGATCTTGAAGATGGACCCGTACCCCAATTCAGACTGTATATTCTGTCTGAATGAGCGTCACTGGTCCCATCTTTGTTGTCATCTTTGGCACAACACGTTGCAGGCACGCATCAAGGCGTACCATGTGCGCAATTTATGTTTTAAGTGTGGTACTCCGCATAGGTATGGGACTTGTCCCATGCCCCCGTCAAAATGCTGTTGTTGGTTCAACTGCCTTTTGCCCAAGCACCACACAAATCTCTGCCCCAATGCTCCGTACCCACTGAACATTGAGAAGGCCCAAGGTTGGGTAGAAGCTTTGCGGGACCGAAAGGCCGCATCTTCACCTTATGAAAGTGAGAATGAATCAAATCCTTCAAATAATGAAGAATCTCACAATTTAACATCAATTTCTCAAATTCCTCCCCTGTTTCAGGAGATGATGAATAATAAGTCGAGTTGCCACCCGAATGTGACGCTTGAATTGACGGAGGAGCAGCGCCAAGGCCTATTTCAAAATAGTGAGTCAATTAATTTCATTACGATTAATTATACAGTCTTTCTTTTTAGACTTTGAATCGTATGCTCATTCTCCAAATTTAGATAAACCCATAAAAATTTGTGGATTTTTCGATAGCGGCAGTCTTCGCACATATATTGTGCAAAGATACGCGTTTCACGATCTTAAGCTTAAACCTTCTGGTAAAGAAATTTTAACGCTTATGGGTGAGGAAAATTTAAATACAAGCAAGATTACATCTTACTTGGTTCATTTTGATTTTCTGCTCCCTGACGGAACAAAGTTACCTATTAAAGCAAGTACTTTAAGTAGTATTTCGCATAATTTAAAACAACCAAATATTAAAACTTTTAAAGCATTGTTTCCACAATATAAAAATATTAATTTTTCGACACTTCCTCAGGAGCATACGATTCACCTTTTAGTGGGTAACAATCTTATGTGGTCTTTCGTGAAGAGTGTTTGTACAATTTCGTCAAGAACGTGGCTAATTAATACGCCATTTGGCCATATGTTAGGTGGAGTTTTAGTCCCACCTGATGAAAGTGGCCTTTTTACACCAGTATTCTTGACATCACCGCAAACTGTTGAAAATCTTTGGAGGCTTGATGTATTAGGTATAGAGTCTCATAATTTCAGTCAAGTTGAAGCTGAGGCTGAAGCTTTACGATTGTTTTACAAAAGATGTTAAATTAGTTAACAACAGGTACCAGATTCGGTGGTTATATAAAAACTATCCCCCACCTTTGGAGGATCATTTTAATCTTTCAATCAAGAGACTTGAACACCAATTGCCAAAATTACGACAATCTCAAGAACTCTTCGAAAAGTATACCCAATATTTTGAAACTCTCATTGAATTACAAATGATTGAGAAAGTGGATCCTCGAAGTAAGCCTGAGTTAATCCATTACATGCCCCACAAAGGCATCTTGGACTTAACTAAGAGCACTCCACTCCGAGTAGTTTTCAATGGATCCGCCAAACTTAAAAACAGCAGCCATTCGTTAAATGACTGTACGTTCAAAGGCTCAAACCTATTACCAGATTTGTTGAAGATTTTGATGACTTTTTGAAAAGATAAAATTGGCATTATTCCCGACATTTGTAAAGCTTTTCATCAGATTCAGCTTCACCTCGATGATAGGGATGTATGTTGTTTTATCTGGGTAAAGGATCCTTTTAAACCTTTGTCCATAGATAATATAATTATTTATAGATTCCAGTACCCTTTGGAATTATCACTGCTCCTTTCTTGTTAGCAGTGATTTTATTACATCATTACCAACAAGTTGATCCTGAATTCAGTAAAAAGTTTGCAGATCACATTTATGTTGATAATCTAGTTACTTCCCTCCCTACATACGAGGAAGATTTACAACTTTATAAGCGTTCTAATGACATAATAGATGCCATTTCCATGGAACTCGCTCAATGGGGCACAAATGATGAAGCCTTGAAAAAAGACTTCGAACCTTCGAAAGCTCTAGATAAGCCAATTATTAAAGTTTTAGGCCTTTTTTGGGATATGGTAAAGGACATTGTGTATATGCCCCCAGTAACCACTCAAACAACAATTTGGTCTAAACGTTCATTTTTACAAGCAATGTCTTCTTTTTATGACCCTATGGGTTGGTTTGCTCCAGTCTTTATACCATATAGGACGTTTATCAAACACCTATGGTTAGAAAATTATAAATGGGACGAACCTATTTCACCACAGCTTCAAAAGTTAGCTACGGTACTTATCAAAGACCTTCATCAAACTACAAATTATTGTTTTCCGAGGCAAATCTACCGTGGAACTTATAATCCTAAAGATTGCAAGCTCCATGTCTTTGTAGACGCTTCACAAACTGCCTATGCAATGGCTGCTTATCTACGTTTTAAGGACACTGAGTCTAGTACAGCATCGCTACGTTACCTCATAGGCAAGACGAGAGTCGTGCCTATGAAATCAATTACTATTCTTAAATTGGAGTTGATCGCAGCACTCATCGGTGCACGTGCTATACAAACTGCATGTAAACCCATAAAATTGAACAACTGCCCAACTTTTTTATGGTCGGACAGTAAGTGTGTTCTAACCTGGTTGACGGAACGTAAAATTCAACCCTAGTTTGTTTCTAATAGGGTCAATGAAATAAAAAACATCCCTAATGTTCAATATCGTTATGGGCCATCAGCAGATAATCCCGCTGATGTAAGTTCTAGAGGAGCCACTATCAAAGACATGCTTCAATCTATATGGTGTACAGGTCCAGCCTGGTTATATTCAGACTACCAATCCTGGCCACCGACTGATCTCCATATCATAGAATCATTACCAGATTTGATGCTGGAAGAAATTTCTACGCCAGTTTTCTGTACTTTACGACAATCTTTGGGAAATTTGAAAAAATTTTCTGAAACTTTTCGTGAGAGCTCAGATTTGATTTTTGATAATCATCGCACTGCGAAGATGAGAAGAATCGAGAACTCTCGCAAGAAATGATGTCCTACATTCCTTTTAGAACCTAAATCGAATGCATGTAAACTACAAGTGCCAGTTTGTCCAGCTGACACCGATCGTAGTCAGGACCCTTTTTGTCGCAATAAATCTGACTTTGAAGGTTTACCTCCTGCAAGGCCTCCAAAGGATGATCCTTATTATAAAACTCTGTGGTTGAGCTTTATACATCCACCTTTAAATTCACCTTTCAATATTCAAATTGAAAAATTTAATTCACTTATATTAACTTATAAAGACATTCTATATGTTCCTTTTTGCTATACGATGTTTTTGTGCAAAAAGACTACGTAGAACACAGTCTGTAGCACCTTACGCCATGTTACCCAAAATCTTTCAATTCGGATTGATGGCTTTCATCTATTCCAATCAAAAGAAACATTTCAAAGAACTCTTTGATGTGTTGGAAAAATTAGGGCCACAGACTTTTGTGACCTATCAAAAATTTCATATTGAACTTGATGAATCGGGTTTGCTCCGGTTACGGAACTATATTGCAAAATGGCCTCATTCAGATGATATTCTATCACCAACCCTTTTACACCCTGATTCCCACATGACTAAGTTAATTCTGCTTGAAATGCATTTGAATAATAGCCATGCTGGACCCAAGTTTACGATAGCTTCATTTCGACGAAACTATTTTGTACCTCGTGCATCTAAATTACTTCCTGAAGTATTGAAAAATTCTTGCATGGAATGTAAATAAGCCTTACCATCAACCGACCCATTCGGCGATGCCAAACTTTCATTTAGTACCATTTACACACCCATTTACCTACACGGGTGTGGATATTTTTGGTCCTTTTCAAGTTTTTGAAGAGTTCCTACCTAAAAAGAAAAGACAGATGAAAGCTCTGACTTCACCTGTTAAAAAGAAATGGATACTTATATTTACTTGCCTTTCAACTAGGGCAGTATATTTTATTTCGGTTTCGTCTCTAACTACAGGCAAAATATGGACAGTGTTCATCACGTTCTTCGCTGATTGTGGGACACCTAAGTTATTGTTGTCCGATAACGCTGCCCAGTTCCATCTCATCTCTACGTATTTGCCAAAATTTTGGTCTACCTTTAATTCTGAATATACTGTAGCAGATAAGTTAAATGAAAAAGGCATTGAGTGGCATTTTACTCCACCCAAAGCATCTTGGTATGGCGCCCCGTATGAACGTTTAATCGGAGTTTTCAAACAATCCTTTTATCACGTTGTTGGACATCATCCTGTGCATCAGCACAATTTCCAGGCAGCCTTGAAAAATATTCAGGTAATGATCAATGAACGACCATTATGCCCTGCTGCAGATGAAGCTGAACAGTTAACTTTAACTCCAGCCCATTTCCTGCATGCAAATTTTCGAGCTTTTGCACTTGATCTTGATTTGGAGCTGGCTGAAATTACGCCAACTTCGAAACAACTCCAAACTTTATGGAGAATAGACCAAGAGTACATTCACAAGCTTTGGGTAGCTTGGAAAAGATATTACCTAATACACTTGAGAGATACTCCTCCCAAGGGTGTACCTAACGCCTATCGTACTTCTCCCTTTAAGCCAGAAGTAGGTGACTTGGTCCACGTATTAGATTTTATTAATAAACCAGGTGTCTACAAAATTACTAAAATTGTAGAACTTGAGAAATCCAGTGACGGAGAAATCCGCCACGCTAGAATTGAACTCCTGAGCAAGATACTGACCTCACAGTCACTAAAGTACCTTGAGCCTTTGGAGCTCACTTGCTCAAAACCAGTGGTTACCAAATATGTTCCACCTAAGTAGAGCTTTATTCTGAAAGACTTCACAACCTATGCTAAAGTGGATTATGTTAAACTTGACTGTTCTACATACTTCCAACCCTAACTGTCTTCAGGGTGCAGTCAAAACGATGGTCTGAGGCCCAGGTGACCTCTAACCTAGCTTTTTTCTGACAACCACTGCTGTCATCGAGCACTTTTCACGAAAGAACTTGGACAGTAGGTGACGGTGCATGCATGCAACTTATTAATTAGAATTTGCTAATTTCCTTTCTTATCCTTTCAGAAAATGAATTTTATGGCCATTAGATTCATATGTCTCTCCTCCATTTCATTAGCAGTTCGCCAGCCTGAAGCCAAAGTATTAATTTTTGACTCAGTTTTTATTATTTTACTTTAGCATATATAAGTTTGTTTTGTTTTGTTCTGTAATTTTTTATTATACATTTCATATAAACTTGTTGTGTCGACCAATTTTTTCTTTCAGATCAATTTTTTTGAAGGGACCTCCGAAGGCCCCTTCTCAGTACACCGCACCCAGTGTTGTGGGCTCCACCCCGACCCTGCTGCGCACAACGCAATACGCAGGAGTGGTTAATATTCACTGATGCTGAGGTAGTTGCGGCAGTATGAGCTCTGACTTGTGTGAGAGATCATCATATATTTTGTTGTCCCTTGGACGTTAAACCATTTATAATATTAAGGAACTATTAGCCCACTACAATTATTGATGGAAAAAAGAAACGATAGCCATTTCATTTTAAAAATTATTTTCAAATACGCTTTCTTTAGAAAATCTACTTATTACGCTTGGTGCGATATTAACCTCCAGGGTTGAGGGTAGGGATGTTTTTTGTTTCATAATGTCAGGAAAATGTTGGCACCAATAAGTCAAATTCATATATATGTGTATATAAATAGATAGATAGATAGATAAAGTCCATTTCTTGTTCCCACGGTTTAGGTCACAATTTTTATCAGATAATCACGAAATTTGGCACGTGCATTTATACTAAGCTAAGGACCATACCTATTAATTTTGGTGCGATCGCCCATACGGTTCTTCCGATACCACCATTTTTACTTTTATTTTGGGTATAAAATGCTCAATTTTTCATCAACAGTCACGAAATTTGGAACAAATATTTATTATAATTTACTGTAGTACGCTACCAATTTTGGCATTGATTGGCCTGACGGTATTTCCGGTACCGCTATTTTTTTTTATATCGTCACAAAATGCGCAATTTTGGAACAATATGTACGAAATTTGAAACAAATATTTATTATAATTTATTGTAACATACTATCAGTTTTTGTGCGGATTGACCAGACGGTACTTCTGGTAAAGATATTCCTTTTCGTTTTTAGTCTGGTTATAAAATGCTTAATTTTGAACAAATATTTATTATAATTGATTGCAACATTCCACCAGTTTTCATTTAGATTGACAGAATGGTATTTCCTTCAAGTCAATTTTTATTTTTAATGGTTTCAAACTATATAATTTCAAAATTCAGAACAAAAATTTTTAAGTAAGTTTTATTTAGAAAATCTACTTATTACGCTTAGTGCAATATCAGTTCCTAGGGTTGGGTGTGAGTACGTTTTTCATTTCATGACCTCAGGAAAATTTTGGTACCAATAATTCAAATTCATATATATATATATAAAGTCAATTTCTTATTCCCACAGTATAGGTCGTAATTTTTGTTGGTAAGACCATTTTTACTGAGCCAAAGACCAGGCTTTTTGATTTTAGTGTAGATTGGCCGGACGAAATTTCCAGTACCAACATTTTTGTTTTTATTTTGGCTATGAAATGCTCAATTCTGTTCTAATAGCCACGAAATTCCGAGTATATATTTGTTTTGATTTGTTTTATTTCCAATTTTGGTTAGGATCGGCCTAGCGGTGTTTGCGGTACCGCTTTTTTTTTTTTTTATATTGGTCATAAAATGCGGAATTTTGGAACCACACGTACGCAATTTGAAATAAATATTATTTTAAGTTATATGATGATGTACAATAATCTATCATCCTAATTTATTTTTCATTTTTTCAAGAAAAAATGCTTTTATATTTCACATTGCCTAATATTTTGTCAGCAGCTAACACATTTCATACAATCGTAACATACCATTAACGGATATAAACTTACAGACAATTACTGTGACCATCAAAATTCGTAATTTTTTCTTTCAAAACCTTTTTATTTTTACGTTGCTTATCTGATTATTGATGAAAAAAGAAATGAGCCATTTCATTTAGAAAATTCTTTCTCTCTCTCTCTCTCTCTCTATCACACACACACACACACACACACACACACACACGATTACTGGATTATATTTAATTTTTAGAGTTTTAATGTTTCTAAAATGTATAATTTTTAAGGAATAATCACAAAATTTAGTACAGATATAGAATGTATCATTTTCCAACATTCTGCAAAATTAAATTTCATTCGGCTGAATGGTTCATCGGTAGAAGTAATTTGAAAAAATCTAGAACTATTGCTAAGAAGAGAAGATAAATTCCAGCTAAATCAAGAAAGCTGGTCGGAAAGCAGGTTTGCTGTTATATTAAGCAATCATTTAATAACTGGAGTACAACACAGTAAGTTCATTATGAATCTTCTTGACACTTCATTTTAAACGTGCCTTATTTTTACCGTACATTCTACCTTATACTTTTGATATTTTGATTTTTCTTTTGTTTATTTATTTATTTATTTACTTACTATTTATTTTATTTAATTTAAGAAAACCTTCATTTTCCAGCGTGAATTATATCTAAAAATTCGAACACTTCTCTATACTGGCTATGCTTTGTTTTCGCTGGCTAAATGCGTGACGTCAAGTAATAACTGCATCTTGAAAGTGAGCTCTCCTCCAGAATCTTAACACCTGGAAAGGCAAAAATGTGTTAGAGAGAGAGGAAGAGAGAGAGAAGGAGCTATCAAAACGGTAGTATTATCTCTCTTTTACCAATTGCCAATACAGGTATGTGAATCAGATTAAATGCAGCGAAAAAAAAATTCGTGTGATTTTTGAAACTTTCTGTTATCGGATCTTAATTGGTTTGACAATTAATTATTAATGAATTCTGTAAGTTTTCTTGCATTGTAAAGGTAATTAATTACTGTGCTCAAATCTGATTACATTACTGGCAATGAAAATGAGTGAAATGGTGACAGCACCACCATTTGTATGTTCTCTCTATTTGTCACTTGGTGATTCCATTTTATTCAAATCTGGCTTGCAAGATAGCGCTCCTTCCATTATGTTATTTATTTCGATACAATTTCTTTGACCCTCCACTTTAAAAGAAATTTTTACCCTACGTTTTATCAAATACTTTTTATTTTTTTATTACATTTATTTATTTACCTTATTTATTTATTTATTTATTAATTATTTGTTTTTTTTTGTGGATAAGAAAACCTATATTTTCTATCATGGCTTACTGCGCTGGAGTTTTCTATTATTTTTTCATTAACGGGTATTTAGTCCCATCTGTGAAGGTTTCACTTTCAAACGACGTATCTTGGGTCGCGTAATAAGAATCAATCCTAACCGAAAATGGTCATCAAAATAATTTGTCCTCTTGCCATATTTAGTCATTTAATTATGTATGTTTAAGTTTCTTGATGATATTATTATCGAGAATTTTTTAAACTCAGGAGTACGGCTGATGAAATATTTCAGCGATAGTGAAATGACCTAATGTATACTTTTTGTACAGTTGCGTAGCCTATTTTCGTTAGATTACCTGTGACTGAAGATCTTCAGAATGATTTCATGTTTAATACAGTAAGGTATGTGTAATTTATCTTCATAGATTTTTGTTTTCACCTCTCTTAATTGGAAGGCTGAAAGTTGTTACTAATTTTTTTATAAATCTCTTCTATTTTAACGATGACGTTTGTCTACCTTCTTAATGTTAGGCTCCAACTTTGATTATTTTTTTTGATTTATGAAAATTTTTTTCTCTAATTTTGCTGAATTAGTTTTTGCTTTTTTTTCATGATGGAATTAGAGAGAGGAAAAGGGAGGAAAATGCTTGCCTTCGCTAAAATTTCTTCTTTTAATGATGTGACAGATTTCATTAGAAACGACAGTTTCTTACGAAAAGCATCCCCCTGATTTGTCTGCTCTTGCTTTTTTTTTTTTTTGGCGAATTTGTGACCGAAAGTTTCTTTAGTTAATCTTCGTCAGCATGCTGTATCATCATTCAGTTTTTACTCAAGTCATTTAATTCATCCTCACACGATTAAATAAATGGACTTTTGTAGACTATGCAGTATATGGAGTGGATCGACCTCAAAACAAATTTTGACTCGAATCAATTACGTCTGGTCTATGAGAAAGTTTGTAGCTCAAGTGTTAAAAACTTTTCCATTTAAAGTACGTTAAGAGGATTCTGCCGTCTCACTCGGCTATTCTTTATAAAAAAATAAAAATGCCGAAAAGTAATAAAAAAAACTTACATATACACTCGTACATACGTTATATATGTTAGCTAGCAGCATCGGAAGTAATTATAATTTACGCGGATTCTCGTAAACTGTAGCAAAAAATTTTCGATTAAAATACCTCTTTAAGATGCGTTAAGTAGCCGTAAAAGCGAAACCATAATATAATTTGACATTATTTTGTTTCTCGACTTTCTCGTAGCTACGCGAAATGCAAAATCCTTAGTCTTTCCAGGTTCTACCCTCGTTGAGTTTATACTGCAGTCACGTAGCCACTGGCTGTAAAATATTTATGTCTTTACAATGTGTAAACTAATGGTGGAGCTCTACGATCTTTTCTTTCTCGAATACACCATTTAGTTCTTCTTTTTTTCACTATTTTCCAGACTTGTTACGTCACATTCGATCTCACATGGGATCCTTCATGTTTCTTGACCGAGACTTTCATGTTGAAAAAATGAATCTTCAATGACTGATAAAATGACTTTTGTCTTATTACGCTGATTGGTAAAGAACCTTTAAAAATTATCAGTCAATAGTAGGTAATTTGATTGGGAAATAATTAGTTCGTTTCCCATCCCTTCTCTGGGGGTTATTTATATGTAAGGTTAGTTACTATTTGAGAAATTGGACACAGTCCATCAAGAATATGTTCAACAAGGTACATGGTATACCTCGATGGAGGAAATGATTTAAATGCTTAGCAATAAGATATACGGTGTAACCATAACGCAAAATCAATCTTGTTGATTATTATACATTAAAATAAGATACATGCTTCAGAAATTTGTTGATGGTTGGTGTTGATATCGTCGATTTCACCTCTTAGAACATCTTCATGGGTCGTATTGTTAAATGTAAAAACTTGACTGCAAGCTGTCTGCAAAAACAAATCATTTTCTGTCGCTGCTGTGAACTGCAGCTCAGTATCTGCCATTGGTGTTGGTGAGGTAAAACCACCGCCATTATCTGTCAGCAGGGGATCTTTGTAGATATCTGTAACCATACCTTACATGTCCATAGTGTCTTCCTATAGCTCAGTTTGATAGAAATACACAAACTTACATCAACCAACTCTGGTAGGGCTATTCTAGAAATGTAAAAATGTTATGTAACCTTGCGCCAAGTTTTATTTAAATATTTGTGGAATAGCTCTACCAGTGTAGGTTGTTATAGTTCTATCAAGCAAAGCTTATATTGAGCCAAAATTTCATCCAACTCCATTAGGTAGGGGTGGCGTGATGCTTGTATATAAAAAAAAGGCCCATAATTTTATATTATTTTTATATATATGAGATATGATAGATAATATAATAATTATATGCTGTACAAGCTGCAGTACTCGTTCTGGGAGGGCCTATGTAATACTAATTTGCAATTGCTGGAAAGAATATATTTATATATTTTTATAAATTTTATTTTTTTAAATCTGTTGGGTATTGTATTTGTTGCTGTGATGGAAGTGGGTGGTGGGACTGTGATATTTTTGTTGTTTCATGACTTTTTATGCCAGTTGGCATAAATGTTAAATTTTGTAAATTCATATATCCATATATACATACATACCTTTTTATATATATGTATATATAAAAGGGTATGTATGTACGTATGTTTGTATTACATTTTACAACATTTTTAAATACCATAGATGGTTCAATTTTCGACTAATTTAGCTAATTTGAACGTTCTTAGATCACACCTAATTCTACCTAGGTTTCATTGTTGGTGAGAATTGATGAAGGGGTTGAGGCATAGGGATTGAAAAAGTCAATGATAAATTGAAAAATTAAATAAAGAATTATTTCACTAAAATAGGAAATTATAATTTAGGTCACATGGTGAGTTGCTTTCTAGATTAGTTCTTTTAACTGAGCATATAATTAAATGAACCTCTTTGACACGTAACGCTACAAAATATTGATTCTTCATTTTCCTCAAGATCTTTACGTTGAAATTCTGAAAATTTGAAATTGAATTTTTCAATTAATTTCTCGTAAATGAACTAACATTTTTAAATCAAAGAGAAATGTAAAAAGAACATATCATAAACATTACTTTGAAATCAAATTTAGGTACATTATACAATGTTGCACTAAACAATTTACAGCTAATGTAGGTAAGTAATATCAGGTCTTACTTGTAAATTTCTTTTGAATACATCAAAAGAAAAATACTTGTCTAATAAACTAATTTAGTTACAATGAAATGTAAATTAAATGGCAGTTTAGATTGACTTCCGAGTTAATTTGTATGAAATTGATTGACATATTCATCTAGGTTTGCAAAATAAAACCAAAACCATTACAATATGAGCCAGATAATTTAACTTACCTTTTCTCTCTTATTAATGAGCGAATAAGAATGCTGTATAATATTTCAATTTAAAAAAATGTATATGATATGATAATGATATCAATGACCGATATGCCTGGCTGTACACTATATTATATGACCTCCTGTTACACCGCATTTAAAACGTCTATACTGGAAGAATATACAAATAAACTGGATTGCGCACCAATTCTTGAAAATGCAACATACAATTTTGGCCATGCGAAAAACATAATTCTTCGAAACAGACACCTACTTGCTGATATTTTTGGCTCTTCAATTTATTTATAGATAATGCAAAACAGAGTTGAAGAAGAAACTGTAGTTGTACAAATGAAACAGGAATATTAGTAGTTGTCAGTAGTATGTGTGGTGTAAAAACAGTTTCTCCAGTACTAACTCCTGTTAAAACAGTAGCCTGTATAACATTCTTCGCTAATGCATTAATAATCAATCTAGTTTCATCACATAATTGTGGAGGTTTTAAATTTTAAATTAGTATAACTGGAGCCCCAATTTTTTATTTTAATTCATGTGGTGGCAATCAGAGTTGTGAATGGATTCCAAAACTTCTATATAGAGGTGTATGCTATTGGTTTTATTCAGAGTGCAATCGATTGATTTTTATACTATTTCCTGTTATTTAAAACATAAAATGATTTTAAACATGCAAAATTAATAGAAGAAGACATGTCATCAATGAGAAGATTCCTGCTCAACATACCTCTTTAAAAGAGTAATTGTATGTTTTATCATCCTTAATTCTAAGATCTTTGAATGATATAGGACCTTTAACATTATGCAGTAATAATCTAAGAAAGAAGCATTCTTTGTTTCATGGGCTAACAGTGTAAATATGTCTAATTGCATCGTCATACTTAATATCTGGGTGTCTTGGAAAAACAGTAACATTATATCTGCTGTATTACATTGGTTGTCATACGATTAAAATGCGTATTTACCTAGTGCAAGATGTCTGTTTTTATTTTTGAAATACATTACCAACCAATCTGTAATAGGAAGGCACTTCTGGATAAAGAAATATGCGAGTAAATAATTGAAAGAAAGTCATTAATTTTGTATCTTTAGGATGTGTGATACAATCATAAAATCTTCATTGAAATGTGTCCTTTGATTATTTGGCGAGGGGACAATGAAATGTATTGCCTATTGATTCAGAAGTAACAAATTTTTCTTAGTAACATAATTATGGAAAACCATTTACACTTTTCCACACCAAACATAAGATTATGATAAATCTCTCAATACTTCGTAATTTGGGAGTGTCATGAATTTGATAAAGTGTTCAAAGTTCACAAAACATAATTCTTGATCTTGGAGCCAGTGCAGTAAAATTTCTTCTTTTGGCCCAGCGTAAATGTTCGAGTATTGTTTTGTGACTGTGGCATATGTGACAATGCCGACTGAATTTGTTTGTATAGGTCAGAGACATACAGCTAAAGAGATGTCCAATGCACCATATACACTGTGGTTTAAAAATATGTGAAAGATGGAGAAGAAACAACTTCAGTTATACGTTCTGCTCTTCCAAAGCTCCACATATTTTGTTGAGAAAACAGACATCTCCATACTAAGAACAACTTCAGTTATACGTTCTGCTCATTCAATACTGCACATACTTTGTTGAGAAAACAGACATCTCCATACTAATACACTCGCATTATCGGTGCACATTGGTTGAGTGGTTGAGGCGTCCGAAGCCAAAATAAGTTCCATCAATGAAAAATTCCAGATGAACCATTGAAGCTGTACTAAAAGCAGGCTTGCTGTTATTTTATTTGCCAAGCACCAACATATCAACCTGTATTTCTTATTAATTCTCTCCATTCAAGTCGTGATTGTAATTTTGTTTTGTGACAATACAATTCATTATGAATATCTTAAACGGTTTGGTAAAATCGGACAAAAATTACTGGAGCTATTCATTTCATTTGTCCGATAATTTTTGAAAACCGTTAAAGTTATTAGAATTCTTGTCATTTATTGTTAGAAAGAGATTAATGTGAAAAGCGTGTTTCACCTGATGTTCTCTTCAATCTGTTATATTTATTGATCTAATTTTTGGGGAAGTCGGTCAACTAGCCACATTTAATTCAATAATAATTTTTAGGACTCAAGTAGCGTATGAATTTCGTGGAGGTGGTGCCCTTTTCAACCAATTTTCCCTTTAATCTCTGGACGAGCCAGCATAAAATGCCATTTGAGAATTGTGTCGAATTCGTAATTTTCGGTCAAATTTTCTTTTCGTTCACTTTATGTCATCACTTCTTGAAGCCGTTTGGTTGAAATTCCGCGTAACTTTTCTCAGCTTTTCGTAATTTTCCCTAATTTCTATCTTCTGCCAATAATCTTTAATAGTTCGATCGGTTCCCGTGGGAATAGAACCTTTAAATCCCGTTATCTTTGCCCCAAAATGTGCACCCAAAACGTTGACAATTTTTCTATTGTATTGGATAATCGAAGTGGTACGTTGTTTCGTTTGTGCCCTGAAAATTTCGATTTACCTCCGTACACCAACTCCTCTTCTGCTGCAGCGGCGTTATGAAAGCGCGTTTCTATGAAACGTTTGAACGTGATTTGTATTTAGTACGAGCTTATCAAAAGAAGCGGTGAAAAATCATGTTTTCACGTACCAGCGATCAGGAAAACCCTCTCTAGAAATTGGAAAGCGAAAAACTAGCCATTCGATCCTTTAATAAATTTTCCGCCAACTTGGACCCAATCCAGTTGGTCACTTCACTAACGAAAGAGTGTAAAAAAATATGGAATGAAAAAGAAATGAGGGAAGAAAGAGTGAGTAGGAGAGGGGAAGAAGTTCCGATTGTCGATGTTACATAATGGGAGTATTGTGTCCTGTCCCATATTCTACATATATAGTTCAAAAGGGTCTTCGGTAATGGTGCTTACATTCTCCAATTCGTAGAATTTGCGAAACTAAAATTTATAATGTTTAATTCGCAGATTCAATTCGTGTAATTTTATTGTTCAACGTTGTTGTCAACAACATACATTTTTTTTTCTTTTTACATGACTACCAAAACAAAGATGCATTGTTATTCTTGTAGTTTTTCCCTTATTTCGTTCCAAATAAAAAATTAATTGCTGATCGGTAAGTATACTGTTTAAGGAAGATATCCTTTTTTCATTTCCTATTTATTAATGTTTAAAAATAAAAAATCAATTAATTTTGATGTAAAGTTAAAAATATAGGCTGTTGTTTGTTTTTTAATATGAATTAAACCTACACAATTATATGTATTTAAATAGCTCAGTGGTTCCTAATCTTTTCCAGCCCTTCCGTTCCTTTCAGGATCATAAATCATTGGCGCCCCCATACAAAAAAATTATACATTTTATTTTTTGTTCACTTCTGTAGGAAAAAGTAAATTACTGTGTTGTGCTCTAAAATCAGCATACAGTCCTTGAAAAAGCCTGGTATTTAAAGCACTTGCCTTCACAGAATTTACAACTTGTATTGCCACTTTTAGAAAATTGTTAAATTCTACAGGTAATGTCTTAGCTGCCAAAGTTTGTCTATGAATGACACAGTGGGTCTCTATGATAGCTAGATTCTTCTCCTTTGCCATCTTAATGAATCCTGACTATTTAGGTTGAAAAACTCACAAATAGCTTCCATGATATCAGTAGCTTTCGATGTTGTTTGCAAAGTGGTTGAAAATTTCATTTCCTCTTTCAAAGTACCACCATCCACAAAACAACAATAAACTAATAATTGATAACACTGGTCCGGATCAGTTGTCTCGTCACACTGAAGTGGAAAAAAAAAGGGGAACCTAAGCCTTAATATTGTTAACAAGGTCATCGACTCACCGCTTGACTGTATTATCAGAAAGTGAGATCTTTGATAATTTCAGTTAGCTCTCATCTCCGAATAAAATTTTAACACCTTTCAATATGCGTGGTTTTATAACAGTTTCCCTGATGGTGTGAGATTTTTTATCTTTGGCCATTAAAAAAGCCAACTCGTTCAAAGCTTGCACAACTTTTGAATTTTCTTGATGGTAAGTACCTGTATATTCCAGTTTCTGGCATTTGAGTGAGTAGTTTTGCCACAAAAAACTCCATAGGCTTTTATGTAGTCGGTCAGGTCTCATGGAATCATTACTGAGAACTAAATGACACATAACACATTGTGACTTTTGCCCACCGTTTTTTCCATTGCCGTAAAACCATATTTAATATAATCATCATTGAAAGATCTTTTCTTAGAATTAGACACAGACTATGGTCATACAAAAATGAAAAGAAAAAAAAAAAAAAAAAACAGAAATCGGGTGAATGCGAATGATATTTTAGAACAAAGAGAATAGAATAGTGTGAACAAAACATTCCTGGTGAGCTATTCCACTAACATTTTTCATTTTGCCCTAAGACAAGACGTAAAGGCATGGACGAAATTATGCTAAACAGGAAGTAATTGGAGTAAGAAACGGAACCGGTGTGAGCTTTACATATATTAAGCTCTTTATGCCAAGTTTTTAAGGGTTGTAATCGGGGAATAATGTGTTTGTTTATGTTCTCCGATGTATTGCGAATATTTTGTTTGGTGTTGTAGATGTTTTTCCCAACTTAACGAAACAATGTTTTTTTGGCTTTCAGAATATTGGCGCAAATATTTATTCACCTCGTTCACATTCTTAATGCGATTAAGTTTCCTGAAACTATATTTACTTTAATTGGGTAAAATGTTAGTGAAATAGTTCCCATGAAAAAAGCAGAAATTCAGCATATAATTATTTCCATTAATTTTTACCTACCTGTGTAAATATTATCCTTCAACATCCAGCTAATGATATTGTTATACCCAAAGTTCAAGCAGAAAAAAAAGAAGAAAAAACACGAAATACTCTAGAGCAGAAAGCCACATTAGAAAATTTATGTTTTCTTGACTAAAAAAATCATTATTGTAATAAATGTACAACCTAATTTTTTAAGACAAAATGCAGCGGAAGTTTTTCAGACAAAATTTAACAAAAATTATTCAGACAAAATTCAAGGCGTATGCGCCAACCAGGAGTGGGCAGGATCCGAACTTCTGGGATCACAGATTCTTTTCATGATGAGTGATCCTGACTCGGGTATTTTTTTTGTGAATGATCTGTGATCCGTGATTCGAATCACTTTCGTTTCTGAGAAAAAATCCGAAGTATCGGTTTAGTTTTATTTCTCAGGATTCCTTTTTTTTTTCAAATTTTTCAAAAAAAATACAAAAAAAGACGTGGAAAATAAAGAATTTACTTGATAATTTTTCATTTATTTTTTCAAAATTAGAGAAACAACCTTTGTTTTCAAGTCATCCACAGGATCCGTGTAGATGATCTTGAAAGATCCTTTTTTTTCACAAATGATCTGTGATCTATATTCGGATCATTCTTTTGGAGAGTAATTTATGATCTTGCCCACTCCTGGTGCCAACTACAAATGTTTCGTTGTTTCTAAAGAAATATAGAGGAATAAAGAAGAAACACCACGGACAGAAGAGGAAGTAGAAACGGCGAAAAGTAAATTAGTTCCAAATGTTAACAATGCAGATGTTGCTGCGGGCGCTATCATTATGGATTCTCTGGAACTTTCATAAGAAAATGTGTATAATTGATGTGACTTCTCAACTAATTTAGACGTTTAAAGATTAATTATTTCATTTTATTCGATTCAGTTATGCCTCTTCAATTGTTTAATTAATTTGAATACTCCTGGGCTAGGCATCATTTCCATTAAAACTTCTGGTTCTGAAGGTTTTGACAGACTCATCAGTCACCACCATCATCTACTTCAAATTTTTGTATAGAACTTCTTTTTTTTCATTCAGATATTTCTATTGTTAGTCTTAATTTTATTATTCTCCGTGTAGATTTTTGTTCAAATTAGATTTTTGAAATTTAAGAATGCTGCTATTCTATATATTATGGTCCTAAAAACACAGAAATTGAATCGATACCTTTAATTTTATATCCGCATGGAGGACCTCACTCTTGTTCATCCATTACATTCAATCTACTTGTCAGTTTTTCTCTCAACTTGGTAATTTTATTTGTTATGAATCTGCATTGTCTGACAAATGACTGTGATGGAACTATTTATAAATATGTTTCAGGTTGTCTTTTTCAGGTTTTGCTTTTCTCATCGTTAATTATTGTGGATCCACTGTTTTTGGTCAAGACTTATTTGATGCACTCACGGTCATAGATAGAATAAAATAATGTTGTAATCATGGATAAAATTCGATTTGAATGAATATAGAATGTACATTCTCGTCATTACCGTCATTAATATTCATCTTATGAAGAAGAAGTATCCCTTATTGACTTATTCTCTTCAAAATAATCGAAGTTATCAAGAGAAATTGGGTGAGAATAGAGACATCAAGGTTTGTAATTTATGTTAGCTAACTATTCTATGAAAATTTGGCTTCATTCATGCTTTTTATTTTAAAAATATTGCTGAAATTCTGCAACTAAATTAAGTTTATTTAATTTGCCTTTCTTCTCCACAGAATCCAAGTTATCGAGAGAAATTGCAAAAAAACCGTTAGTCAAAAAAATCTGAAATTTTTTTGAGACATCATACCATGTTAGCTGAAGAAGTGGTGAAAATTTCAGCTTAATCACAACTTTTGTTTTTGAGATATTGCAGAAATTCCGCAAACTCCTCAGCAAGATTGAATCCTTATCATTTTAATTACTCAATCTAAACAGAATTTCACTGGATCTGGATAATCAAATGTACTATTGAGCTGAAGTATTGTGGAGACATCAAGATAATTATGTTAGCAATAAGGATCCAGTGAAAATTAGGTGAAAATCATAAGTTTACCTTTCAAATAATCGCTGAAATTCTGCAAGTAGATCTTATAGGTAGTTAATTCATATCATTTGCCATTCCATACCGTGTAAGTTATAGAAAGGAATTGTGAGAGAACAGTAAGTTGCAGAGAGCTGAAATTTTTATGAGATATTTTAGTATGTTATATCAAGATTCTGTGAAAATTTCAGCTGAATTTGAACGTTAGTTGTCGCAATATCGCTGAAGTTCTGTTCAGATTGAATAATTAAAATGATAAGGATTCTATCTAGTTGAGGAGTTTGCGGAATTTCTACAATATCTCGAATACGAAATATGGAATTGATCTGAAATTTTCACAGATTCTTCAGCTAACATTCTACAATGAGTGATAATAATTTCAGATTTTTACAACCAACGGTTTTTTCACAATTTATCTCAATAACTTTGATTCTGAGGAGTGGAAAATCAAATGAAATTAATTCAATTTAGTTTGCGGAATTTTGGCAATATCTCAAAAATGAAATATCCAATTGAGCTGAAATTTTCACAGAATTTTAAGCTAATATTCTACAATGTGTCATAAAAATTTCAGCCCTCCATAATAAATGGTTCTCTCGCGATTCTTCTCGTTCTCTTTGATTCTATGGGATTTCATGCTAACCTTTATTCCTTGACAGAAATAAATCAAACAGAAATAATGGTCAAAACAGGACTAGGAACTGATGTAATAATTTAATTAATTAATATATTAATTCACAAATTGCAATGCGGCCATTTGTATTATGTTCCTTAACAAATTTTTTCAATTTCTAAAAAGATAAACAACACAACAAACAAAACTAAAATATTCAAACACCACGCATATGTGCAGAAGCCAGAGTCTCGAGTGAGATTTAGACGCTTGTGGCTTATATAAATAAATACCTATACTATAAATAAATAAATAAATAAAATAAATAAATAAATACAATAAAAAAATGAAAATATCAAAAGTATTTTCCAGAACAACATGGGTAAAAATTATTTTGACTGAAGTCAAGGAAATTCATAATGAATTATTTTGTGAAGTTATTTCAAAAATGAACCAAACATTTGAACTCAGCACCTCAAAAAACATAATCAAAGATACATCATTCAATTTTTTAAGAGTAAATTATCTTCATAATTTTTTTGGCGTCCCAGGAGATGCAGAGAGTGGTTCAATCCAAGAAGAAACTGAAAATTTAAAATCAGCGCCCCAAAAAACATAATAGAAGATGTACTTATCACTTAATTTTCAACATAACAATATCCTAACCCCTCGCCTATCAAATTTCGGAATCCAAACTGAAAAAATCAAAATTTCCGAATAATAAACACTCCTGCCACGATTGTTCAAATCCTGGTGGAGGAACTGAATATATTTTTTTAATTGATCGAATTTGAAAAATCGAGTTTCGTAATGACATCAGGCTTAACTTGAAGTAGTTATTTTAAAATTTTAATAATTTTTTGTTGCTCTATGACTGAGTACATAAAGAAGCTTCGTTCACTTCAGTTAATGTATATCAGAATAATCGTAACAGATTCATATGATCAAAGTTATGTTATATCTATGATAAAAAACTCTAGCGCAGCAATGCTTCGCTGGAAAACCGAATTTGCTCGATATTTATATCCATAGTATAGAGGATGAGGACCGGAGTTGTAACAAGAAAGGAAGATTTAAGCGAAGTTCCGTCCAAGAAGCGAGTGTATTTTTAAGGAGTTACATAATTTAAGCAAAGTACATTTTAGAGTAATGAACGAATGTTAACGGAAACGAATGAATGAGTGGTTGAAGTGGTGGAACAGTGTAGCCGCGAATAGATATAAATAAAATGTATATTATGTGTGATCGAGTGTTCGCCAGAGTGAGAGGGAAGAAGGATTGGTGGTCTCAACACATAGTGATTCATATTTATATCGATAATTATCGATATATCTATATTTCATTGTTACTTTCAGGTTAAGAAATTACAAAAAACTATCGACAATTAACCATATCTTTAACAAAAATATCGATCTATCTATGTTTTGTCGCTAAAAACCGCTTTTCCAGATTATTTCCAGTTTTTTCGAGAACTACTAAACCGATGAGCACCAAACTTCTTTCAGACTTGCTCCCATACAATAACTATTTTTCCTAAAAATTTCAGCCCTATCTGTTCAATAGTTTTCTCAAAACGTAAAAAAAATTTTTTCCAGAAATTTTTCTTTTCGAGTTTGTTGAGAAACGACTGGATTAATAGGCACCAATCTTCTGAGAAACTTGCACCAATATATGGGAAGTCTATCGTGAAAATTTTAGCTCGATCCGTTTTGTTATTTTCTCAGAATCCTGGAAAAACGAATTTTCCAGGAATTTTTTGTTTTCCAGTTCTCCCGGATCCTAATTAACCGAAAGGAAAAAACTTCTTTCAGATCTGCTCCAATATGAGAACTATTTCTCTTAAAAATTTCAGTCCTATCCACCCGGTAGTTTTCTCAGAACCGTGAACCCAAAATTTTGAGAGCTACGTACATACATAATATATATATGTATATATGTACACAAACAAAAAAATTAGGTCAAAATGTAAAAATGGTACCAATCATTTTCTTTTCTCATGAAATGGATAATTTTTATCATCCCCACCCCTATCCCTTCCATGAGGTCAATTTTAAGCAAACTGGGTAAAAAGTGAATCGAATTTTCACTTAAGCATTAATTTTGGAAAAAGGAGGTTAACCCCATGTAAATTTTTGACATACGAGAAAGTAGTGTGAAAATGGAGTGAGAGTAAAATCTCGCGATGTAGCTGCCCCAAATTGCAGTAGCGAGTTGAGTGAGTTTCCTATTTTCTAGATTTTGTTTCCCTCAAGAATTAACTTTGCGAGAAGAAATTCGCAATCTTGAATATTCTCGGAAAGTCGATAGTCCCGTTCACCACGAACAGTTCTTATTAGGATTGTTTACATTCATCTCTTTAGATAATCTATTTGACTCTTGTGGCATCGTCTTGAATTTGACTTACTTCTCTCCAGTGGTGTGCGGTGTACTTCTGATTTTCACGATAAAAAAACAGAATTTTGAGGCTCTAAAAATTTTTGAAATGCGTTTGTCATAATCACCTGTTTTTCAATTTCTATGAGGTTTTTTTTTCTACGGCACAAAGTTAGAGAGAATGGACTAACCGATTTCCATGATTGAGATCTCTGATGGAAGGTCACAATATGTAGATGTGCCATCTGAATATTAAATATGAAAATTTCTCGGCATATCCACGCTATCGCTATTTTTCAATTTATTTGAAGAAATAATAAATAAACGACGTTTTTAAACCTAATTTAGCCCTGATCACTAAAAAAGAGGAAATTCCACTCAATTACCGTAAATCTGTGTTTATTGGTCGTTCGACTGAAGTCATAGGATGCGTGATCAAGTCCTGATTCAGGTATCCGCATGAGTTTTTCCTTGTTGTTTTGTTTTCATTGTTTGAAATTAATTTTTTTAATTATTTGGACATTCGCCCATGATTTTAGGAAAGTTCGAATTTAATTTCAGTTTTCCATTTGAACCATTTTTAAACTTTCAAGGGCCCAAAAAACAGCTAATTTTGATGTTTCACATTATTTTTATTGTGTATTGTATCGCCGGTAAAAAGTTTTGAGGAGCTCAGTTCGAATTTGACGTTCATTTTTAGCAGGTTTTCAAATATACTATTTAAAATTGTGCAAGTTGAAGAAGTTAGGGTTGTGACCGTGATAGTTTTTCTTTTCATGACAAATAATGACTTTTGACATAAATATTCAAAATTCATATATCTTTATATAAATATATATGTACATATTGCCTTATTTATGTATACGTGCATCAGACAGTTTTTTTGTAAGCACGATAGAGATTGAAATTTTACTTCAATAGGGCTAAATTTGGTACGTATGTCGGTAGAATTGGACATAATCACATGAAGATTGCTTTTGGTGAACATAGGTTCAGTGGTTGAGACTTAGAGGCCGAAAATGGGTTTCATCAATGAGAAATTCCAGATGAACCAAAGAAACTGAACCAAAACCAGGATTGCTGGTATTTTATTTCCTAAGCAATCGCTTATTTACCCGTATTTTTCATTTCATTGTATTCAAGTTAGTATTATAATTTTGTAACTTAAAAATATTATTTTTTCTGAATTTCTCTGACAGTTTAATGAAATAGGATAAAAATTTTATCTTTTCGGTAAGGCGGTTCTCATTTTAGTTCCTATTGGTATTATGGTTCATTTTCTAGGACTGTTGGAGATGCTAATTTTTCATGTTATCTGAATAAAAGTTACAATTCTTTTTCAATAGTCACGAAAATTGGTACAAACATCACCTATCATACAAATACCAGACCTACCAATTTTGATTTTGATTGGTCAGTTTGTTCCGAACTTATTAGCTATTCAGTATGATTTTTCTTCTTTTACTCTTATCATAACGGTCCTAAAAAATTCATTTTCTAGGCTTTATCTAGAAAAACATACATTTTAAACTAAAAGCAACCCGATACGCCCACCCCACACCCGCTTCCGTAAACCCCTCACTCGCTTCCGTACACTAGATTTGAACACGCACACTAAATTCTGCGCTAATATTTTCGTAACCATCACATAGACGACTGCACTATATTTTTTTCACATATAATTCTTTTTTTCATATAATCCAAAATTCTTGTCACTATATGAAAAGAAGCATCGAATTATTTCTCAAAATCCTGTGCGAGTTACCACCTGGAATAATTTTTCAATTAAAAAAAAATAATGATTTTTGACACAAAAATTAAAAATTTATTAGTAAAATATTTTGAAAAGATGATACTGAATCAGTGTATTTTATCGCATGCATCATATTTTTGTGATATTGGTAATTTTTTTCAAAAAATGTAAGTGATTTATATATTATTTTATTAGAAGAGCGTTGATGATATAGGTGATTTTTAAACAAAGAAAATTTACTTTTTCTTGCGAAGCTTGCTGCGCAAGCGTTTTCTCCATTTTATTTCTATTAGTCTACACAAATTTTTGTATTTTTTCTTATTAATTAGATTGTCGCCTTTTATTTCTCTCCGATTTAAAAACAAATTGACAACTAAAACTGTGTTCCACATGTCAAAAAAAAAAGCGGACCTATAAAATTTTAGGGGGGCTGTAAAAAAATTAGTTGGATTTCATGGAATTCATGAATTTTACTCTTTGTCTGTAACATATCAATTGCTTTATATTTAATAATTATATGGCCATTTATTGGTAAATTTTTGAGTTATAATCAAAAAATTTTTAAAACCTTAATATTTTTTGATAGAATATCCTATTTTTACTCTACAAAATTACGTTCGCATTATTACAATGTAAACCAAAGTAAAAATAATTTCTTCCTGTTTATTTATGTTTTATACAGTTATCATTTTTAAATTATGCTTTAATTGGGCAAAAAAAGTGCTCCTCCGTTAGTTGTATATCTGCTTCATTATACTTTCTCTTTTTGATCGACGGAGACACTTGAGGTGTCGTGGTAGATATTCTTTTTTTTTCTAAGTTGTCACTGTTAAATGACGCATTCGACGCTCATTAGCGATTTTGTGCGCCACCCTTATTCGTTCGGAAATTATTTGACAGCTCGTGAAAATGAGAGAAAAAATGTCTTGCAAAATTCCATGCTTTTAGCGCGCTCAATTGCTCTCTTCAGTAATACATTCTTCTCTCGTTTGTTACAATCATTCTGCGAAAATTTATCGTCATTTTGAAATTTTTTAAAATAAATACCAGCACATATAAATGAGCATTTAATGATCCAACCGTTCTCCCTCTATTGTTGTATTTTTTTATGACATGCAGTCAACGTCGATTCTTCGTCCTTTTTCTTGTAAATGTGAATTGAAAAGAAATATTGGTCGCTAAGGTAAGACTTATGTATCTGTTCATGAATAAAAGATGCAAAGGAGATGCAAATATTTTAATTTAGCTATTCATGCGTGTTTCCGATGAAGAAAAATTACATTTCTGCGTTTTCTTCTTAACCCTTCCAAATATTGATTTTATTCTCTGGAATTCGTTATCTTCATCTGATCGCATTATAATATTGAAATTATACTGTTTATTATAGCTATTTAGTGTCTTGCAAGGCTCGGCAGTTGTGAAATAATATTTTTGGTAAAGTTGACATGTTTTAAATTATCCTGTGGTTTGATTGCTCGCATTGTTACATTCTATTTGAAATTTTACTTTAATTTAATGTTTACCTTGGTGTTGAGAATTTTCTCCACAATTGAGACGAGAAACTCTGCGAACAGTTTCATTTGTTGGGCAAATTACGTTTTCTATGATCTTTTCAATTTCTCTTTTTTTTTGTTGAATCAGTCTACATATTATACTTTTTCATTATATGATGATCCATGACAAACATCAAACAACACATCGACATAGCCAGGGGGCAAATGGGGAATTTCCGCTGATCATTGCATTTGCCACCCTACGAATTTTCAAAAAAAAAGTGTGTGTACATATACATATATAAAAGAAAATTGCTTATTTTGCAAGCGAGGCGATCAAAAAATTTTTTAGGTAAATATCTGCATTTAAGCTTGTCCTGTCAAGAAATCTGTTTGCCCCTCCTAAAATAATGACCCGGCTACGCGTCTGAAACGGCTTGTCATCGCCACGCTGTTCTGCTAATACCATTGGTCTGAACTATGAATTATTGATACATAGTTGCCATTTATAAATATGTCTAGACATGATGGACTTGATAAAGTAGTTTCTGAAGCTTGATGTTTTTTGTCTGTGAATTGTTTTGCGAGAGTTGAAAACGATGTGTGCAATGTTCTCACTCGTGCTGTAATACACGTTCGTCATTTCCCAACCAGTTTAGCTTTTTTTTTTGGGGGGGGGGAGGTCGGTTCAAATACTAACATTTTAGTGATGCGTGATAAAAATTTCCAATTTTATACGCGCGAAATTTAGTGAAACAGTCTTTACTTTTGCCAGCAAATAAACGAGCTTCTGTCCTTTTCGTTGCTCTCCTTTATTTCTTTATATTACAAGAATATCATTTTTTTTTATAGTTTGATCTTTTTGATTATTCAACTCGCTCATGCAGTTTATTTTCATTTTGATGTGCAAAGTATAGAAGAAAAAAATGTAAATAATAAACCGCGTTATTAAACCTTGGCACTGGTTTCGTTAAAGAAATTTCATTCCAACCGTATTTAATGAAGCTTGCAAAAAAGCAGATAAAAATCGGGAAAAATTTTAATTTTCTTTTTTTTTCCGCGCCTTTTCTTTTACCTACCTCATTTTTCTTGAAACACAACGTTCCGCCGTCGATGTGAAGAAAAAATAATTTATTTTTGGCGCAATTCTGACGAATCATATTCAGTTGGTTGCACTGCATTGTTCGAAAAGGATTCTCTCTAGTCTCTATATGCGACATGATTTCCCTCATGATTGCGTCCAGGGCATTTTCTCTCTGTGAATTTTTTTTTTTTTTTTTTTAAGTCGATAGTAAACAATACTTATACTGCAGTTATTATAGTGTCTCTTGGTTCCATTTTCATCGTAAAAAATCTTCATTTCAGAAAATTTAATTGATATTTCAGCTTCGTATTTATTCGTCTATTTTCTTTCATTTTATTTCGTTATTTTTTCATTTTTAAATTATCTCAATGCGAGTTCAAATCTGCTACCTTTCAATAAGCGTCGAAGAAAATATCACAGATTGTGCTGAAATTAAAGTCGTCTTATTTCAATTTTTGTTCTGCTGTAATTTTTATTAATTTTTTTCTCTCATTTCGCTCATGTTCTCATATATTTTTTCTAGCCTGAAATAGATTTTCTTTTGTATTCGTAATGTACGATTTTGTTCGTATGAATATTTGTCAGTGTTTTCGCCACATTTTTATTTATATTTTCTTAACGAAACTCTTATATGCACAAGCCCACTTCCAGATAAAATTGGTAGTTTCACTTTCGTCTTTTGTTTCTGAAATTTGATTAGGAAATGTTTTTACAGTCTTTTCAGGTCCAACCTTTGTCACTTTATATGAATATGTTGGTGACTTTGTGTATTTTCGTTCGGTTCTGTAAGACGGAACAGCTTTTCTAATATAGGTACCTGGAATGTAGATTTTGAATAAAAAAAAAATATTGCGCGTAGAATTGCAATGAATATAATAATTATTTTTATCGATTTTGTAATAAAAAATTGATTCGATGTTTGACTGTTGAGACTACAATGGGGAGGTGTTTGAACGTTCCAAAACATCCTTTAAATACGCCACTGGCTGTGAAAAAAATTTCCGTCTGATGGTTCAATATTTTAGTATTCGATTCAATTAGTTATTCAGTTTTTTCCTCCGTAGTTTCACTTCGTCGATTTTCTATTTATTTATTCGACCGAGGTAACGTTAATTTAGTCAAGCGACGTTTATTGCTGTAAAAATTAGAACGTGTGATGTACACGATTTACGCTCCTAACATCGATGAGGACTAATTGAATTTAATGGAGCGATATTAAAAAATTAACGTAATTTTGTTAAATCCTGCATAGGTCGTTTTTTTCTTCCTGCCGCTTCGCCTCTTTAATTTGTTCTGATTTTGCAATGATACGAAATTTTCGAACACGATGAAATTTTTTTGTTCTCTCAATTAATCATATTCTTGCAAATTAATCGTAGAACGTTTACCGGAGCTAAATATTTAAAGCGGAGGTTATCGTTAAAAATAATTACCTATTTTTCATTAGGTTTTTTTCTTCATTTTATTTACAAATCTCGAAGCGTGGAAATTTAAAGTCAAGTTCCAAAAAAAAAAATTTGCTATAGGAAAAAGCCCAAAGCTGTTTCACCAAGATTTTATTATTTCTATGTATAGTTCTTTTGAGTTCAATTCGCAAATAATTTATGAAAAGTCTCTTTCTCGTTCCATTCAAAGGACAGTCAAATCGAACTACCTACTTCTTAGGAAACTACGAACCCATAGAAGTTAACTGTGGACTGAAAATTTATTCTTTGATAGTTGTAACTGAGCCCTAAAACCAAAATTGGTTCAAATTTGAACGCTGAAAACTATCTTAATCCAATTTTTTCTGTATTTTCGAAAAATTTCAAAATTCGTCTCATTAAAATTGGTTCTGATTTTCACTTAAGGATTTTATCCTTATGACTTAGAATTCGAAAAAGGTGTGGTCAGTTATTGTCATTGTACTGAAACATAACGAATATAATTAATACTTTTTTACTTAAATTTGAATTGAAAATATTTGCGGTAAATAATTTGTTAGGTATTTATTATGCAACTTTCAAATAAGCATTCTATATTCATCATACTTTCCAGCTTATACGCAAGTTCGCTTCTGTGAAATTCATTTTTTAAATCAAATTGAATATGCTTAAATGGTCTAAATTTTTTAAAGAGAAACTATTGCAACCTCACAGCTGTATGTACTTGAAAATAAAATATGAAGTAGAAAAATTTTTTTCACGTACGCAGCGTTCTCTCTTGATAATCACTGTATTTAAAATTAAGCATAAAAAATAATGTTCACTTACTAATAGTTGAATTTCTCTTCAAACTGTTCCCGCTCTCCAAAATACAATCCCTTTGAAATTTTCACCAATTATCATTTCGCCGAAGATGCAATCGAGAATTTCTGTTTACCTTTTCCTTGGACGACTAGTTTCAAACTGCACTATTCCATTCATTACTCAATAATTAATTTTTGTGGTCGAAATTTCCGTTTCTGTAAAGCTAAAAGGGCGAGACTCGCGGTCGTTCATTTGGTGTTTGCTGCACATATACACATATCTACCTATGTACCTACTTGGAGATTATTTGGCAACCCGACTAATGCTTTCTGTACCTCTTGTATCACCTGAACACAGTATCATAGTTTTAATTAGAAACACGTATCTACTCGTACAAAATCTCATAAAATGTGAATGTCATTATCTTTTATCAAAACCCCAAAAACTCTTCGCTATCGTTCAGATGTTTGCGGTTTCTGTCGTTCCCAGTATATAGGCTTGGCTCAGAAAAATTGTTTTACGTGTGACGCATTTTCTCAAATTTACGAAAAATTATAATAATTTTATGAGAATGTTTCACTTATTTATGTAGCTATCTTCAGTCTGATGTTAACAGAATCATGATGAGAAAAACTTTTTTTCTTTTAATGTTTAGAGGTAAAAGTATTTCATGAAGTACATACCTTTGACGGTTTTCTCTTTTGAGAGTTCATGAAATAGGATCTCAACGTTAGTAAACAAAGCAGTAAAAACCTAAATTATAAAAAACCGTTGCTTCCAAAGAAGCACCTCTCAAGAACAAGCAAAATCTTCCACCTTTATTATTATTATTATTATTATTATTATTTTTTTTTTTTTTTTTTATCAAATTCAAAATCGGAGAGAGTGTGGGTGGTATGGGCGATTTTTCGCCTCATGACAACTGTAGCTTTGTTTTTCCTTTATTTGAGTTACATTAGAACCAGTAAAATGAGATTTGAACGAAATGTTGGTTGAATAAGTTAATTTCTCTGACCTAGTTGGAAAAAAAAAAAAAAAATTGTGCCTTTCTGAACAATTAAATTAAGACGTTAGTAAAGAAAATAGGAAGTTGTCGAAAGAAGATTTTTGTACTATATATTGATAGGGGAAAAAAAGAAAGACAAATCGTTGGTAGAGAGAAAACAATAGTATTTTAAGGAAACAGAAAACAATAAAGCTGACAGGAAAAAGATTATTAGTCAGTTCAGAGTAGGAATGAAGGAACTATACATTACCGTACTTAATGACGGAAAAAATTTAAGTGAAGTTTTTCTTGGTAAGTATGGGAAATTGATACAGGACAGAAAAACTCTCGGCTCTTTTATTTTGAAACAGCAAAGGCTCGTAATACGAAATATTCTTTATCAATTTAGTTTTTATTTTAATTTTGAAAATTGTGTAAAATCAGGATGTTTAGACTTGAAAAGTAGGCCACTCAATAAGCGAAACGAAACAAAATTGTTTTTTTAGTTTGAAAAAATTTCTGACTGGGAAAAAGTCGATAAAATCTTAAAGTTTTCGTTTCCAATTCTGATAGGTTCTCCTTCTAACATTATTTTTCACAGAATTATTTGTTTGAAATCATTTATTACAAAAATATCAGCAATTTTTTCAAATTTTCGATAGCTAAATTTAGCTTTATTTTTAAATTTTGGTGATAGAAAAATAAGCAATCGAAAAATTTATGTTTTATGCCAGTAAGATATGGTACAATTTTCATTCGTATATTATTTGTTTTTATTTTCGATTTTGAAAGAACCATATGAATGAAAAATTAATTACTGAAATTTTTTCCCCTCTAAATCAAAATTTCAAGAATAATTTATTTTATGTAGTATCATTACACTGCTCTCAGATTTTGTTCATCACAATTTAAAGTGCCGGAGGTCGTAAAATATTGAAAAGCCTCATAATAATACCCAAAAAATTTTATTTTAACAAAAATTTCTCAAGAATTAATACAATTCTGATTTATTCGAAAAGATTAGTCATATAAAGATTATCAAATGAATCTGCGTGATGTAGTGGTAAGGCGATCGAAAATTTGAGATTCGAGACCAATCGACATTACATTCTCTGCCTAAAATGGCAGTGTATTTGGTTCAGTTTCTTTAGTGCTTCAATACGTGAATGAAAAATTCATGCGTCACCGAAGCCGGACCATTATTCACCTGCCCTTCGGCATCGAATGTAGAATATATTCTCCAAACGCTGGGTAAAATAGCTACGTACGTAGTCAAAACCGAATAAATTAAAAGAACAAAAAGATCCCAAAAACATAAGTCATGTTTTAAGTAGCAACTTAACTTTCAAAATTTTTTATTCGTATTTCTTTTCTAATTGTATTTATTATTTTTTTTTTAAATAAATCTGCCTATACGGTATTCATCATTGTATTAGGTCAATATGAAAGCTCTTCTTTTTATTAAGGGATTTTCTTTTTCAATCTACTGAACAATGACCTCGCTAGAAATCATTCTTTCTTTTCAGTTATTTAAAATTGAATTGAAAAAAATTTCACATTTGAGTTTTATCTTCTGCTATGCAATTCGTTTTAAAGCTCAAAATTTCCTCGGTTTATCATTAATACAATTCGGCTAAACTGGAGTGTGCTTTCACTGATTCTGACACTATTATAATCTCTCACATAATCTGAAATTATTGTAACTATATCTCCTATTTATTTTTCCAGGCTCAAAATAAAATTACTTGCTTCATTTTTTTCCAAATCAATGTTACCTTTAATTTTGATTGAGACTTCTTCTTGTTTTTTCGAACTCTCTGAACTTTAGATAGCCTTTTTTTAATTTAGAAAGTCTCTATTTCCATTTTTCGACGATTCAAGAAACAAATCTTAATCGTTGAACATGGTTTCTGTATTTCAGTCTGTCTTTATTGAAGTCTATTTTAATTAATACTCCCATCCAGTTGATAGCTAATACGTTCTTAAAACCAACAAAAAATTGTTTTTTTCCCTCATTGTAGCTTTGAAGAATATTGCATGGGACAGTAAATTATTATTGTTAATTACTGTTTTCTGTTAAGTATGTTATTGACCTCTTTCACGTTCTCTGACTCATTCTCTACTCGCCTCTAGTGCCAACCCTCCGGAAGTTTCCCGTACTTAGTTGATTCAAGTTTGGTGTTATGCATCAAATTTTTACACGTTACAGGCGCTGTTAATTTTTCTCGTATTGTATATTTTTTGCTTTCTTACAGATTTTATCATCTTTTTAAATTAGTTTCTTGCGTGTAAAACAAGTTAAAATTACAGTGATAGGAATGAAGGTACCTAACTTGCTACCTACTAACAACTGCGAAAGATCCAACGAAAGAAAATTACATTCAAGAAATCGAAAAATAAAGCGCGACTCTGTATGTGCAGCCAAATTTTGATAACTGAATTTTTAAAAAGTGTGTAATATATGACCGTTAAGTACTGACTTTCATTTTGTCGTTGATTCTTTTAGAAAAGAATTAAAAATATTTGTACCTACCTAGTCCAAAAGTGAATGAAAACTGAAGGGTTTTAGGAGACGAATGACCAAAGACCAATTTTTTTTTTGTAATAAATTACCGATGGCATCTACCTTACGAAAATGCTATTACTTGTAGATAAAAGTTTTGTGTAAGTGAAGGAGTCTGAAAGATGTGCAAGCTTGAATGTGAAAAAATCTTGAAAAACGTTACCTGAACCCTTTGAGAGAGGCACTGAGCTTATCAGGGTCCATTTTTCGGATAATAACGTCGTTAATCAATGTTGTTCGGAGATCGAAATTATTTTCTTCTAATTTTTCTGCTTCTACACTATTTTTTCCTTTTCTTTTTTTCTTCCATTCAATGAGATAAATTTTCTTGAAATTCGTATTTAATTTCTTCGCTTCCTTTCAATTTGTTAACTTTAAATTATCTTTTTTTCAAATTAATTAAGATAGGCTTCAGTCCGTTCTTTCCTTGAACTATTTTGAGATTAAAAATTGATTGATTTTCGACAGAAGTTTTTATCAAAGTTCGGAAAAATTAAAAGACCTGATCTTAAAAATAATCTTTTGACCTTTGACTGTATAGTATTGGACCAGTGAAGCTCCTTTAGCCCAATGTAATTTGTAATGTAAAGACATTGTGGCATAAAAGTAGGCAACTAGCGTGTACTTATTGCTTATTTTCAATATTTTGCTTAAATTCACTAATTTAGAATATTTACATTTTATACGAGTCATCTCTTAAATTCACAAGGATAGCGTACATAAAAGTAGTTGAAAGTATGTCATGTGATACAAAATGGTTGCCTATTTAGAGCCGGCATGTCTAACCAAAAATCATGGTTATTTACGGGTCCAGTGTTATATGTATATAGTTGAAGCCTTTGAACTATAAATATTCAAATTCCTCCAATAAAACATTCAATTCCTTTCATTTCTCTATAAAATTCGAAAACTGTCTTCATCAGCCTTATAACCCTCCTGAGGAAAACATATAACCATCTCGTCTTCTCTCATGTCTAGCTTTAGAACCACAAACAAAGAAACCGTCGGCTTCTCTTTTAAAATTAAATTAATGTCTACCCTTTTTCATACCCAAATTCCCAGCACATAATTCATTACTTGTATTTTATTTTCCCTATTCCTTTGTAATTCTTTCCTGTTATTTTAATTAATTTTTTATGCAAGGGCGTAGCCAGCATGGGGCTTGCCCCATCGGATTTTCAAAAAAAAAAAAAAATTTAAAAAGGCCAGTTAAAAAAGAAAAAAGTGGATTTTTTCTTTACCCCTAATATTGGTGATAATAAGTAGAAATGAAGAAATGATGAGAAAAAGTTAGGGTATGCAGCATGATATTTAAGTGGGATTTCAAAGAAAATCTACTTATTTTTGGTTCAGCATGCTAACATTTTTTATTAAATAAAAGCTAACTTTGGATAATATTTTTTTTCTTGAAAATATTACCAATTTCTTTAAGTTAATTTCATTATAAAATTTTCAATGACTGCTTTTTGCACAGCCAGTAAAATTGACCGTGACTGAACTTTCGAGTTCACTTATTACCAGTAGCGCAACTAAAGGGGAGGGGGTACTCATTCAAAAGTGGTTAAATTTTAGGAGTAGAAGAATTACAAATTGAAATTAATTATTTTCAAACTATTTATGCAATATTTACACTGTGGGCCATGTATCCACCGAGGTCATTGGAGACTTCCCTACTTACCCAAAACACAAAATACAACCCTCTATACATAAATGTTCCTGAACCCAGAAAACATCAAAAATTTTTTTTCGTTCGCTCCGCTCACAAAATAATTGTTTTGTCACTCTATAAAATCTCCTCTAGAGGTAAATCTTGAACATAGCCGTATTGCAGTTGAGGGCGGCATATTTACACAAATTCCTAGTTATATCACTGCCTGTTAACCCCCAATATGATCTCTTCTTTGATATTACTTGCTTTACCACCTGGAACATTTTATAGCTACTCCCTTGTTTTTATGTTCTTAAGTCTGCTAGAGTGACTCCCCCTTCCTCTTATTTGAACAAAAATTAGAACCGGCGTAATAACTTGGCCATCCAAAATGCCAAAATAAGTAAATAAATGTATCAAATAATATTATAAACGTACTAACAACAAAGTTTATTTCTAGCTTTTCATCATTTTTCTTGAATACGCGCTGTAATCTTTGTTTATGTAGGTATTAAAAAAAAGAATACATTTTCTTGCTTTATTTTCACTTACTGTCCGGTCTAAAAGAGAAAAAAAAAAGAATTTGGACTATTAATTTTTTTCAACCATGTTTCGTAAATATATTTCTGGTCTACATTTTAAATTTCGAGATAAATTAGAATTATTTGAGGATGACGTAATCCGAGAATAGCGAAAATCCAACCGTCATATCAATCGATTCGGATAATGAAGAAAAATGTAAACAATTTTTTGGTGTCTCGTTACGCTTAAATTCGAACTCGTTCGTCTTTTTCATTTATACTTAACTTACAAAAACATTTTCACAAAATATGATGAATGTTCGTCGGTTTCCAATGAAAATAGTTGTTTCAGAAAATAAAAATAAAATTAAAAAAAAAAAACAAGGAGAGAAAGAAAAAACAAAACAAAACAAATAAAAGGAACTTATCCTAATTCTTCCAACTATATTCCGACCTTCAAGTTTTTTTTTTTTGTTTAAGTATGAATAGCATGAATATATAAATGTAGGGTGTAGTGTCTACTTGGAGTCATATTGAGAATATACGATGCAAAAATAAATTTTTCCTTTAATCTTCATAAACACTTTATTCCATACACGTTATTATATCGAGCCTTTAGGTTATTAAGGAAATGCGACTTTTTTTCTCAGCATGTTTAAATATTTTGAAAAAAACTGTTTTTCTGTTTTTTGTTTTTTTTTTCTTGTTTTATGATTATTACGTGCTCAAACGAATGAGTGGTACAGAAAAAGTTGAAATGAAGAAACGAAAAAAAAGAGTAAGTATTATTAATTCCCAAAAAAGAGTTAGGTACTCCTTTATCATTGCAGTCAATTTTTCTGTTAAATTCTCATTAATGAACTCTTTTGAGTAGAGTTACACTAATACCTATTAAATTCAATAATTGGTAAATGTCACTAATAATTATTATTCAGGTTGCAACTTGAAAAAAATAATGAAGAAAAAGGATGAGTACATTTACTACTCTCATAGTGTGTGTAGGCTAAAGAGAGTATCCGAACTATCTATCTCCATTATATAAACTAAAAACTTCAGATGATCGGAATTTTACCTTGAAAAGTTCAGCACAGTACTTTAATCGAATGTATAGCTAACCAAACATGTCAGCCGAAATGACTATAATTTTGTTTTGAATTCTTATGTCTAGGTTTTATTTTTAAATGTTGAAAATTTAAATCTAGAGTGAGTGCTAAAAATACCGAAGATTGGCAGTAAATTATATTTTTCGGTATTCTTCCGATAGATGATCTGATTATTTCGAATAATTTTTTTTCTCTAATCATGTAGATATCTGAAACATGTACGAGTAAATCAGATTTTCTTGTTCTTTTTATTGAATCACTCATTTTAACCACTCTTGTTCACCTACTGCAATACTGAAATTTTACAGGATCTACAGAGATTTTCCTAATTTTAAGTAAAATGTTTGCATGCTAGAAATAATTATCATTTTTTTGATAAATAGTGCAGGTTATTTCTATTTTTGTGCGTACTTTAGGTCTTCTGTGGCTCTGGTTTCTTTTATCTCAAGAGGCTCAAACTGTAAATATTTTATTGTAGGTACATTATAAAAGAAACCTTTTAAGGTAATAAGCTAATAGAAAATGAAATCAATGATCGTCTCTTGTCAAGAACAAATTTGAATATTTGATCTGTGAGATAAATTCAGAAACTATTCACAAATTTACTTATTAGATATCTAGGTTTATTTATTAATTAATTAATTTTTTTGGGGGATGTCTAAATAAATTTATGGCAAAATCCGCAACACAATGTAGAAATGAATCACTAGTGTGCGCTTTTATTCATCTTCAACTGGCAGATGCTTTTAAAATGTGTTTCTAGCTGGCTCGACTATGTGGGAGCGAAACAATACTTTGGAACTGGGAGATTTCCTCTAATTATCGTGAAATTCTATAATTTTGATCAATCAATAGTCCTTTCATTAATTCTTCCGCTTACGTCACAAAGCTACGGTCGAATTTCATTTTCGTATTAAAATTGGTCCTATCAATATTTTGTTTTCCTCCATTTTTTTTTGTTATAGGCAGGTATGTATTTTGCTTTCCATTTTTGAACCTTTTTTTGCCCTCGTTACGCTGTTCGCGAAAACATTCTAAATATTACCGTTTGTAGCGCAGATTTGAAATGAAGTAGAAAAGATTCTTACTTCGGATTAGTGTCAGTTTCTTTCATTCCCAAAAATGTCAACCAACTGTTGTATAAAATGTTCTTGTTCCCAGCTACATTATTGTTGATAGACCTATGACAGCCTTCGTTGTTTTCTTCAGTGTCTTTTTCGAAACTACGGATGAAAATAGTTATTACAAGATTTTGCTACGAGTGTAAAATATTGTACGCAAGCCTGAGGCACGTGTTGCAGATTACACAAGCACCAATCACCTACTTCGCACGGATGATACACACTAATTTTTGCTGTAACCCAATCCAAAAAAAATTTTTTTCAGAATTGAATAATAATTAATAATTTTACTTTTTCTAATCTAAAAATTACCACATCCAGTCCTAATCCCCCAATATCTACCTCATACCTACCGAGAAAATATTCAAGATTAATAATATAATTTTATTTTTCTGGAATTCAATGATAATTTTACTTTTTATTTTTAATTGTTGCCCCATCGCATGAAAAAGGAGTTATATATAGGAAATAGACCAATTTTACTGGAACAAAATCATAAATTAATATTTTTTTTTTTTTACTTAAAAAAATTAATATGTAACGGAAAAAATCGCACTTCAGTGCCTACAAGCAAACGTACTTAATCATTTAATGTGGTACACATTCCTATTGTTGCTGGCTGTTAAAACTATACAATTCGTTTTTTTGATGGAAATAAAGAAATTTTTTTTTTTTTTTTGTTAGGGTGTGTGTGTCAAATGCATTTAAATACATACTCATTGACAAATTTCTCTTACTTCTCTCCTTCGTTCTATTTTTGTGCTAAAATTTGCACCCAAATTTGCACCAAGGAAAATAGAAACGTGTGCCACTTTAAAAATTGATCGAGCTATGTAAGGAAGTCAGATTTTATGTGCACATGCGTTAAATTGCATTTTTTCAGATCATATTGAAATTCTGTGGAACACAAAAAGGTGAACTTTTCTCTACGAGTTGCAAAGTGGTACCTATATTATGTAAATTGAGAAATTCCCAACATTTGGAATGTTTGCTAACACAATCTGCTGGTTAGTGTGGTAATTGCACAAGTTGTTAATTACTCACTTGGGCCTAGCTGCGTACAATATTTTTTGTAACAAGCGTAAAAATCGTTTATTTGAGCCAGGGAGAATAAAACAAAGAAAATTATTTAAAAAAATCAGAGAACTAAAGAAAGTAAAAGGTGAAAAAATGACGAAAAAATATACGTTGTTCCGTCCCATTTTTGCAGACGATTCAGTTCGTCTACAGAAACGTGTCGAACAGATTATAGACAACTATTATTCCTAATTCTCGGAATAATAGCTGTCTATATTTCACCTAGCTTCTCATGATCAGACACCACCAGATATGCTGACAATGATGTGTCATCATATTTGGCGGATGTTCTGTATCACGCCACCTTTTTGGTCGGCCATATTTGATTGGAAAAAAGAAACGAAAGTAATGTAATATCTTCATTTCGAAGACATATTCATTCCTAAACCTACAGTCGAGTAAAGATGTTAGGGTCCATACTAGTTGTTATGGACATTAGGTTTCACTAGTATTAAGAAATAGTAATAAGTATAATTCTAAAAGTGTTTTGTAATAATTAAAGTGAAATATTAATAAAAGATAATATTCAGAAATTATCTTATTTGTTGAGGTAATTTAAAAGTACTGAATTACACTCGCAACAAATTGGCGCCCAAACAAAAAAACCTTCGGAAGTAAAATTTTAAAATAATAATTCAATTCAAATAAAATTTAAATTTTTTGTAAAAACGTTTTCCAGTCGTGTGAAAAATATATTTTTAAATAGCTCGCAAATAATTGATTGCAATTTGCTGGAGCAAATTATTTTTCGAATAATTATTAAATAAATCATGGCTAAAATAATTAAAATAATCAAAGAAAAATTAAACAAACGTCTACGAAATCAAATCTTTATTGAAGAGGACTGCAGGCATTTGATCAAGACAAATAAAAATAAATCACTTAAAAACAAATTAATAACAAAAAACAAATCTAAAAATAAACTTAAAAATAGATCGAAAATCCAGATCCGGTTCCTGAAATCAAAAAGAAATAAAGTCAGCTCAAGCGGTATCCAAAACCACAGTGCAGAGAACGAGAAGTCACTCACCAACATTGTCAATCCGAATGAACCTTCCGATAAACTAGATAATACTACAGAAAATTATCCGTCATCAAACTGTAAGCAAATTATAAATTTATCTTCCATTAATTTGTAAAAATTCGAAACTATTATTGATATCGTAAATAATATTGTAAAATGTAAAATCTCCCAACCCTCGCGAATGTCTGAGAAAAGTGAAAGTACGAGTGCATCGCTCCCGGATATTTTAGATTCGAAAGGCGAAGACAATATTTTAGAATCCAAAAACCATCCTAAAAATTTATATGAGAATTTATCTGAAGAAGAAAATTACCCACTCCTTGATAATCATTGGGGAAGTCGAGTGTCCACTTTGTTCCTCTATCGTGTGCTAAAAGCAGCTAAAGTAAAAAGGATAGAAGGTAGAACACGTATCGAACTCCAGAAAAAATTATATAAAGGTAGAGATTCTAAACACTGGTTGTTAAATATATTATACTCAAACCCCAACATCGAGAAATTTGAAAGAACAAGTAATTTTGATAAATTAATCGAGGAAAGTAAAAGTTATCGTTGGGTAACAAAAAGTATAAAAAATAAAGACCCCAACGAAGCAGAGGAAATCTTCTCCGATATAGAAGAAGAAGATCTAGAAACTAAAGGAAAAAAGTTAGAAATAGAGAAAAAGAAAAAAGAAGAGACAGGAAAAAGGTTAGCGAGACGAAGTCTTAGCTCCAGTTTTGAAAAACTCCTGTCTAAAGTATCACACCACGTGTTACCTAAAAAATTGATTTCGGTTACATTCAATTTCTCTCTCCCTAACGACGAAGACGAAATCTTCCTCGGAGAGCAATCAATACTAAACCAAACTTTTGTCGACAGACCCTCACAGTTTAGTGCTGATTTGTCGCCACTAGTCCCTCAAGGACAGGGAAAGTCCTCACAAACCGAAATTCAACACTCAGTCCAAATTCACGTACAAAGCCCAGAAAATATAGAAAAATTTAAAAATAAAATTCTAGAGTCATCTGTGGAAAATTCATTCGACCCTATTAATTTACTACCCCCAGAAATACGCGTATAATTTCTCGATCAAAAAGAACCCGAGTACGTAAATATAATAAATATTGAGAATAAAAACAACCCATTCCTAAAATCAGAAAATAATATGACCCCAGAAGACATCGCTGAAAGTAACGCACGATTGCTTTTGCAACAACAACAACAAGCAAGATACGCAGCAGCAAGTGACGCTTACACGCAACATAATCTAGCGATGAACAATTTTTGGAAAAGATCAGAAAGATGGACTCCGAGCCATTTTTCAAATGGTCCTGACGAAGACATTCTTGAATTCCTTTTCGAATACAAAACTCAGGCAAAAACTTTCGAAGCAACTGAATATGAAATGATAAGAAATCTAAATATAGCCCTCCGTAGTACAGCTCTCGAACTATTCGCAGCTGAAAATGAAATAACAATACAAACTTCTTGGTCAGACGTAAAGAAAATTTTAACAAGTATCTTCAAAAAGGATAAAGATACGATAAAAAAACTTATCAAATCTTTGAAATTTGACAATTCATATTTTAGCACAAATGTACCAAAATTTTTCCGACTCTATAAACAACTCGATGCTACAATAAGCGAGAAAAAAATCTGTGACCTCTTACTCCCCAGACTAACAGGAGAAATGAGGAAATTCTTTGCATCCAAAAATCTCCAGACACAGAGTGAAATTTCAAAAACAATTACGGATTGGAAGGAATTTAAAGAAAAAGCTTTAGACTTAACCAATGTTCAGAAAATGGAAGAGATGTTGAATAAAGCAACAAAAACTATCGCCAAGTTAACAAAACAGATGGAGGCGATGATGAAGGGCACTGCTCCCGAGAAGAAAGAGCCAGTGAAACCAGTCACCCCACCTATATCTCCAACAGACCCTGTCATTCATTGTGGCATTGGTAGAGGTAGGATGGAAACCCCCGAATGTCAATAAATGAAATCAGAACAAAAACAGAAATCAGATAATGGAAAATGAAAATGTAGAAACTAGACCTCGTAGAGAGAGAAACCTAAATAATAATAACAATAACGAAGCAAATGATAATAATCCAAGAAGAAGGCAGTCTAGAGAAAGAGAGCCTAATTGTTCGCAGAATAATCAAAATCCCTATAGGCAACCAATGAGAGAATCTTATCGTCCTCAAAATAACGATAGATATCCTCCAAGGGAAATGAATTGCTTCAATTGCGGAAGAAGAGGACATCTTTCTAGAGATTGTAGACTACGTAATCGTGCTACACCTCAATTCCCGCAAAGAAATTTCAGACCACCACGATTTAATGGTAATAACTTTGCATCAAATTTTGGTCAACTGTTCAACATTTATGGAACACCGCAACAGAATGGTTATGCACAGGCATATAGTGCCCCAATTATAAACCCACAACCATGGGCAAATGCGACAAATTATGCATTACCCTCTTACAACTTGCGAACCCCAGATGTAGTTCCAAGTATTCAACAACAAAACTTCACCCAACAGCCAAAAAACTTGCAGTAGAGCCCGTTTGCTCTCTACCAGTTAATGGCAATGACTTTCGGGCTTGTAATGGCAACATCCATCATCCAGACTGCGCTGCTCTCCTAGTGTTAGATCCACACGCGCCGCATAATCGGAAAATTCATGTCCGTAATGCATCGATGAAATTAGTCAGGGTGAGACGTAAATTAATCGTCCCCTGCAACATTGTGAGCCGTGAAGAGTATGAAACACAGGGAACAGTTGACAGTGGCTCTGAAGTGACGCTGGTACAACATGACCTTATAAAGGATAATGTGATCAGACCTGCAAGAGTATGTATGGTAGCCGCTAACGACAGCGCAATAATCATCATAGGAGTAGTAGAAATCACAATAAAAATGGGTGACCTCCTCCTTGATGCGGAAGCATATGTAACCTCTGAGGTGACCACACCTTTACTACTCGGATACAAATTTTTAGATCGACATAATGCCGATATTTTATTTAGTAAGAAATTATTTAGAATGGGACTGCCATGAAAGCGTGAAACATTTAGTATAATTAAGTTTAAGGAAGAAAATTGCGAAGGTTTTATTAGAGCAGACAAAGATTTCTGCATAGAAGTAAATAAGGAATATTGTGTAAACCTGGATCCAGATATGGGAAAAGCAAATCCAGATGAGTGGTTTTTAACAAGTTATGGTTTAGAAGGCAAATATATTGTCGATGATTTAGGATGGCCAGCCTTAAGATTCTACAGTCCACACTTCGACACCCAGATCGCACAAGAGACAGTTTTAGGATGCTATAGGCTTCGACAGCTGACTATGCGGGACCATCAGACCAATTCCGTCCGCCGTGGCCAACTCAGCATCCAACGCATTATGTCGGGGGATACTGTGGGTAACCAAGGTGAGGAGGTTGATATGCTAAAACTTGTCCGTATAACCCAATCTGATGACAGCGTTATCCACAACAATGAAGGAACACAAGTGAATATTAATAAGAATTTAACGAAGGAAGAAAAACAGGAAGTAGTAAGTGTTCTAAAAAAATATATCCATATATTTACGGAAGAACCTGCCAAGGTAATACCTACGAAATTGAAACCGGCACATGTCTACTTGAAAACAGACGAGCCAATTCAACGTAGAAATTACCATATGGGAATTTTTGAAAAAAAAGAAATTAGAAAGAAAATTAAAGAATTTGAAGAATGTGGTATTATTAAGAGAGCAAGCTCTAGATATGAGAGCCCAGTATTTGTTAAGAAGAAATCAAACGGAATTTATAGATTATTAGTAGATTATAGAGGTGTAAATGAAATAGTAAAAAAGGATACGAGCAGAGTAGTACCTCGTCTCCCTGAAATTTGGGATGCGTTACAAGATAAAAAATACTTTGTAACAATTGACCTTATTCAGGGATATTACCAAATTCCTCTTGATGAAGAATCAAAGGCGGTAACAGGAATAAATGTTGGAGGAGTAAGCTACGTATTTAACTCCATTTTGATGGGATTAAGCGCAAGCCCCAGCATTTTTCAAAAAACCATGACTGACTTATTTAACCATATCATAGAAGACAAAGTTTTGGTCTGTCTAGATGATATTTGTGTTTTTAGCGAAACATTTGAAGAAACACTAGAAAATTTGGAAGAAGTCCTTAAAGTACTAGTCGAAGCAGGTTTACTAATTAAAACCTGTAAAAGTAGCTTCTTCAATGAAAGTATCGAATATTTAGGACATAAAATTTCATATAATAAATTAGAACCATTAGATAAAAACATTAAACCAATTAGTGAAGCTCAACCACCTAAAACGTTACGTCAACTACGAAGATTTATTGGTTTAGCGAATTATTATCGGAAAATGATAAAGAACTTTTTGCAAATTACAGCACCATTAACAGACTTAACAAGAAAAGAAAATGTTAAAGCAAATAATAAAATAGCATGGAATGACGAAGCACAAAAAGCCTTCGACAAAATTAAAGAATTGATTAAATCAGATCCAATTCTTACAATCTAAGATCCTGATGCTGAAACATACGTCGAAGTAGACGCATCAAAAACAGCTATAGGAGCAGTAATAATGCAAGTAGACAGAAAAACAAAAGAACCACACCCTATAGGATATTTCTCGAAGAAAATTCCTAAGAATCAACAACATTTATGTTCTTTTGATTTAGAGATGTTGGCTATCACTGAAACTTGCAAATATTTCAGAGAATTTTTAGTGTACAAAGAATTTAATATTTTTACAGATCATGAACCTTTCACATATCAAAGTCGAATGAAAAAACCAAACGCAAGAATAAATTGGTTAATTTCGAAATTAGGAGAATTCACATTTAAAATCAGACACATTAAAGGCGAAAGTAATAAAATTGCTGACTATCCCATCTTGAAGACGAAGAAGAGTACAATTATGCAGAATTCTGAAACGGTCAATTCATAATACCAGAAGGCACACCTGATCCTCCAAATATTATCAAACAAGAGAAAAAAATCAAAGCAATAACACGTAGTATGAAAAAGAAAGAAAAAGAAGCAGATGCGGAAAGTGACAATTCGGAAGACGATCGAAGTTCCATCCTATCCAATATTTTGGAAAGATCTGGAAATTCCGATGCGTCTACAAATTCTCAACTTTCCGAACTTTCAGAAAATTCCGAAATAGAAAACCCAATTAACATCACAGACCAGGAAAACCACAATTTATCGGATCAACAACATAAAGACAAATATTGGGGATTCATAATAAAAATTTTAGAAGGTGGCAATGAAAAAGAGTTAAGGAAAAGCTTAAAAATGAAAAGATCACGCAACCTAAATCCATTTTTCCTTGTTGAAAATGGAATTTTATGGAAAAATAATGATCACTCTGTATATCACTATGCCGTACCAGTAATTCCTGACTCCCTCATACCTCAAGTACTAAACATATGTTATGAGAGTCAAAGCGGGTGAAGTATCCATAAAATTTTGAAACCAGATAATTTATTACATTCTTCTCTGAAGAATGGAGTCTCATTATCTGACGTTTTTCCCAATATCATCTTCCATTTCTGCTCGTGGCTTGTTTCTTTTGTTAACTTGCTATCGGAAATGGAAGTTGATATAGTGATTTCTCCTTTTCTTGCGAACTTTTGGGCTAGCTCTTAGTTTTCAAGATAAGAAGAAATCACTCCGTTTGGTACCTTCACTTTAGTAAGACCTATGAATTTTCTTGTTGTAATTTGCTTTTTAACATTGTATATAAAATTCATCTTGATGAAACCTCGTTGTTACTTCATCTTGTTTTTCTTATTTTGTTAATTTTTTGTCCGCTTCGAAGTACTTTGTCCGATTCTACAATATGAATATTACTATGTCTTGAAAAACAGAGGTATGTTTTTTCTATTTCGGAATAAACCGGTATTTTTTGTTCACTCGTAATTATTTTGTTTAACAATATGTCCGGCTAATGTGGTCATATATGGTAAGAGAATTCGGTGGTTAAGGATGTAGGTTTTCAAAATGGGGTAAAAGGTTCCGAGAAAATAAGGGAAAAACGTGGAGAGAAAATGGTATAATTTTCGATCTTTTTAGATTTTTGTAATGAAATAGCACACAAGTTCGGCGAGATCAAACCTTGGGCTTATCCCTTCCGGTTTTTCTCCCCCACAGTGAACTTTGGAATATCTCACTGTGGGGAAATATTAATTTTATATTTAAAATTTCTGATTTGTTTTTTACTTCAACATTTTTATTTCGACAATTCTTTCAAATTTCATCCTCATTCACTCACGGGTAAAACATGTATTTTATCGATGTTTTCATCTTCAGATACCATGTGTATGGTATCTCGTTACATACTATAGGAATCAATCCAGGTAAGTAATTGATTTAAAAAATGGAGGAGCTAATAAAAAACCAAAACTTGTGTAACTGGTAAAAACCAAATTTGGCATACCACATTTTTTCCAATCTTTCACTTCAACTGTTGATAATGATCATAGTCGCATTGATACGAATGCCTACACCCTTCTTATTATTTATCTCAAACTTCACACATTTCTCTCTTCTCCGTTTCTTCTTTTTACAATAACGTAAATTGTAAACTCTCTTAATTTTTTGCTTGTTTCCCATATTTTGGTGAAATATTAAGTTACTGGAACTTAAAGCTTGATTTTACAAGTTTGACTCTTTTGATCATTAAATTAATTTTTTTTAGTATTTGGTTAAACTCTATCTTTTGGTAACGTAATTTTGACTTCATATTCACTTCTACCATAATCTGTCTCTCTTGTTCTAAAAATCACTTTTCTGCCTATCATCCACTTTTCTTCTTTTTCATTATGTTTTATTTTGTTTTTATTTTCGTCTTACTTTTCACACTCGTTCACAATCTTTCTTTCACACTTCACCTCTTCCACCTCACTTCACTCTGCTTTGGTTTTCATCACAATCCAAATTTGGCGCCCGAACAGGGACTCGTGTGTATAATTTTTAAGATCTAGTTATTTAAACTATCAAAATTTAATTTATCCACGTTAGCTTGTTAAAAACCCCATGTGGTAGATATATTTAAATCTACTGACTTTTAAAATGGTCAGTCCCCTTTGTTGCTTTCCCTTTTAACGTAACATTTTTAATAATAAGTTACCTTGTTCTATATACTTAGTGTTACGAGTTCTATTCAGTTGTATCGAAATTGGTAATTCTTTCTAACCAGTCTTTTGATATTTGTCAATCTGATAGAATTCTCGTTCACAAGTGTACCCGCTGGTCTTGACCATGTGTTATCGATTAGTAGTATGTTGTTACGATCGTCTATAATACGTCAAACTAGTTTTGTCTTTCTTCTGGAATTTTTATTTGATTTCCTATTTTGGAACGTTTTTGTGTAGGTCCAAAATTGGATGGCGCCCAAAAAATTGTTTTGTTTTTGTCTTGTGTTTTATGAAAGATTTGTCCCCTTTCATTTTTCACATTTGGAGTAAATTTTTAGGATTAGCTTCCCTCTTAATTTACATTTGTAATTTTGTTGTCGAATTTGATTATGAAACAACAAGATTCATTCCCTAATCGCCATTTTCCAATCCCAAATATTTCCCTAGGAACTTAACCCCCTTAGAAACCCTATGAATCTCCACTGAACTACCTACCATTGACCATATGTTGTCGAACTTTTTGTTTGGACTTTTGGCTGTTACTTTTTGTAACATAATAGATACTTTGTATCTACAGATTGTTTTGTTTTGTCTTATTATAAGATTTTGTTTTATTTTGTCCTGTTGTCAAAACATCAAATTGTTGTCTTGTCGTCTTGTACGATTTTGTCCGTTGAGTTCTACTCAACAAATAACGTAAATTTCCACTGATAGGGAATTAACGTAAATCTGTTCTTAGGAACACCCAAATTACTTGTTCGTCCTTGAACATTTTATAGTGTAGTAACGTAGGCTCTATAAGAGCAGGATATACTTTGTTTCTCTCGAAAATACCAGTTTTAAATATTTATAAGCTACTCCCTGCTTTACATATTTTAGCAGGTTTTGTTCTTTACCGATATTTAAAAAACCCTTTGTATTTTTCCTGGGCTATCAAAGTCAGAACCATCCTTTTTGGTTTACTATCCCCTCGTTCAATCACTACCATAACAATGGCTACTTCAGCCAAAACTCATGTTAGAGCTTTTGAAAAAGAAAGTGTTTTTGAGTATCAAGGAAAGTTGTATGACCTTGAACAATCCCAGGTAATGAAAGGTGATGAAGAAGAATTAGATGACGACCCTATCTCTACCCAAACAGTAGTTTTAGGAGGAAAAGATCACGAATTACGTCAAACTCGTAGATACATTTACCCAATTAATTCTGAAGGTGTCTGGTATAAAGTTGCTCACGCGATCGACGAACACCCTAATCCTTCCAAACCAGAAACTGTTGAAACACAACTTACCGATCACCGAAATCAAATCCGAGACTTAAATGCTCGATTGAAAAAACTAGAAAGTATCCCTAAACACATCAAAGATCTAGGAGATGATGTCCAAGCTATGGGAGATGACATTAGTGCAATGCAAAAAACAGTTCTCGAGGTAAAAGAAAACATGGATTCTCTCCAAATCCATAACCAATCTCTCAAGGCCATGATTGAAAATAACGACTCGAACATAAGTAAAGTTAAAGAAGAGGTCCAAGGTTTTGATAAACGACTATGGCGTATTGAGGATACCCTTCAACTAATTTTTACGAAATATGCAACAATCGGTTGCACCTCCTGCTTTTCCCAATGCACCCCCTTTAATCGTTGAAAAGTCACCAAACGCGGACAAAATTAATTATCGTCCTTATCTCTCGGCCAAAGAAAGAGAAGAAAGAGAAATAGAACTGTTACTCCTTAGTCATAGATGAAAAAATTCTAGTACCCTGAATGAACAAGAACAAAAACCTTGAGACAGGACATATATCAGAGAAGTGACAACACCCACTAATGAAATCTACATCCCTGGAAGTGGTTCCACCTCTCGTAAAAATTCTTCTGAAGAAGATACTGCTGAAGAAACTGATTGTAGCAGAATTTCGAAGAAAAATCGTTCTAAAAAACAGAACTCAAATACCCATTCTCACACTCGACCACCTCCAAATTACG
>WOFM01000326.1:351519-381909 GCA_011428145.1 Ericerus pela
ATTGTTTTGGCTGTGCCGGAAAATGCGATTTTAATTTTTTTGAATTTCATAGTGTCGTCCCAATTGAATCCTTCTGCCTCATTTTCAAAGCTTTTCAGAAAAGAAATAATATCTTCTCCTGCAGCATGGGCATAGGTAGTAGGGCGAACATTTACTGCAACAGCCATTTCTAAATTTTCGGAGTTAGTATCAAAATTTATAGGAGGATTTTCGAAATTATTATTATTTTCTACTGCGGGTATTACAGTAGTTTGAATTGGATTTACACTACGAGGGAGAAGACTCTCGAATGTAGGTAAGGTTTGTTTAATTACAGTGGTCTTAGATTGTGATATAGTTTGAATTTTTGTTTGGAGAAGAGTATTTAACTCGTCTACCTTATTTTGTGTATTTCCCTGAATTTATTACAGTTGAGTGTAATTTTTCAAAGTTTTCCTTTATAGGAGTTTGAACTATTAGAAGAAGAAGGTTCAAAATTTCTTCTTACAGGGGGTTTATCAAGTTCTTGTATTTTTTCACAAGTTTTTCGTTGAGATTTTGGGGGAGTTTTTAATAATATTTTAATATAATCTGGAGTTAAAAGATTTTTTAATTCTTTACTTAGTTTTGTAGTTAGGTAGATATTCTCTTGGGCTTTTGGTCTAGATATTAAATTTAAATCTAATTCTAAGTTTAAGTTTTCACAAACATTAATTAATTCACGATTTGTGGCAGTACAAAGCCAGTGATTTTTAGGTAAACTAGGATAGTTAGGCTCAGTTAAGCTGTCCCAATCTTCGTTTTGCATAAAAATTTCGGAAATTCACAATTTTAAAAATTTAATAAAAAATAAAAATTTGGGAAAATAAATATTAATTAAATTTACTTTCTTTTATCTGGTACAGGTTCCAGTGATGATTGGTTTGTTCGACGTCGTCTTCTTCGGGACTGGAGGTTGAAGCCAAAATTTTGTAAATTTGTTGTATATTATTTTTTTGTAATAAATTTTTGTACAGGTAGTCTCTCTGATCTTTTTCCACTCGCAGTAATTCTGTACTAGCTTTTTCCCAAGAGCGCGCCTTACGCTTTTCTCAAGGTACTTTCACTTTCGAGTTTACAGATCAAAGTACTTCGGATCAGATTGATTTACCATGTATTTTTCAGCAGCACCGTTGGATTGGATCCTGGAGACTTCGTCGTTTGGTTTGATTTTTAGAGAATATCGTTTTATTGTGTCAAAATAATTATGAACACAATTAATTTTATTTATTTCTGACGTAAACACTTCGTCAGTAAAAAGAAAAAAAAAATTCAAATTTTTCAAAAAAAAAAATTTTTTAGAACCGAAGAAAAAAAAAAATTATTTACCAGAGTAGGATTCGATCCAATTTAATGGAATCAACGTTGGGCGCCAATAATGTAACGCCAGAAACAGGTGTTGGTTCACAATTTGTTTCCTATTTTTGACGTTGACACTTTACGAAATATTTATTTGAGGAAAACCACAAATAAATATTTATAATAAAATAAAATAGAATTTATAAATTAATCTTGAAGGTACTAGTTATCCACTTCACTATAGTGGACCTTAACTTTGTTTGAGAGACTAAGACTTCAATTAAAAATCAACAAAAATCTTTTTATAAAATATAATAATTTTTCATGTACAACACACAAATAATAGAATTGAGCAACAGAGTTGACTACAATTAAAAAAATGTACATAAATTCGAAGTGAACAAAAATGAAGAAGTGAACAAAATTAATATTGAAGTGAACATCTTGTTCTTCAGAGTTCGAGTTTTTATAATTTAATTTTTACATGATAAAAAAGAAGAAATGGTAAGAACAGGTGGGATTAGTTTATTACGATTGGTTGTCACCGAAAAGAAGGAGAATTGACGTTTTCCAGAATTAAACAAATATTTCAACTAAGTTACACGTGTGTGATATTAGCTGAGGTCAGCCATAATTGTATTTTTGTAACAGAGACAATTTTCATCGAATTCAGACGATGCCATATCCTGCTAGGTTTGTACGAAGAATAAAAAGAATAAAAAAAGTGTGAGAAAATAAAAAGTAAGACGAATGAATTTCGTCTGTGTAAAAATATAGGCGGACATTATAAAGAATGTTCGTCTATATTCGTTACACTCGCTTACTCTGGTAAGCTCCACATTCGGAATAAGACCTTTGCTTGCTCTTGGGCAAAAATGGCATATACCGAGAAACCACATCGGACTCTATTGATCCCAAATACGACTGGTCCGCGTTTCCCAAAGGTGCTACAGGTGGTTATCCGAGCTACAGGCGCTGACGAGGTTTTTATGGCTATTTTTATCATTTTTGTTATTTTTCATGTCGTCATGTTTTTCTTGTTTGTTCTTGTTTTTTCTTGTCTGTTCTTTGCTCCTACTTTCGTTTATTATTCTTGTTCGTAATTCTCGTTGAATGTTTTGACTATTATTTTATAAGATTTTCCTAATTTTTGACCTTTTTTATGTAAAACCAAATGGAGTCCCTTGTTAATCTTTCGTTGCACTTTCTCGTATATTTTTTTTTCTTAACGTATCGTTTTGTTGTTTGATTGAAGACTTATTATTTTTTACTTTTACTTTCATTTAATTGATAATCAAACACTCGTTTCTTCATTTTTACTAGTCTTGTTCTAGTTTTTTCTTTCGTATTAATTTCTTTTGTTTCGTTTTGTTTTTCACATTGTCTTTTCTTTCTTTCGTCTTTACTTGTTTGCTTGCTTTTTCTTAAAGACTTTCGTTTTTGTTCTCGTTTAATTGTTTTGTTCTTGACCTTTTTTTTTTTTATTTTTTGATTTTGAATGAAAGGACTTTTCAGTTTTTATGTCCTAATTTTGTTTTTCATTTTTATTTTTCAAATACCGATTTTCCTTTTTCTTATTGTTTTTTCTCAAAGATCAAATTGGTGTACTTAACAAGGTTTATTATTCTTTTTATTATTTAACATGCATTCGACATAACAAAATATGAGAAACGAGATGAATGTTGTTTTTGGTTTTCTCCCTTGGGTTCTAAATTGTCTGGGGGGGGGTTCTTCTGGAAAAAGGGTCGGATAGTGAACTCAAATATCTAGATCTCAAAATCGGGGGAATTTATTTGGCTTCTAAAATTATTTCAGAATTTTATGGTTACTCTTTGCATTTTCTTCATTCCTCCAAAATCCTGGTGTTCCAGGTTTCTGGAGTGATGGGGGGGGAGTTGAAGTATCCATAAAATTTTGAAACCAGATAATTTATTACATTCTTCTCTGAAGAATGGAGTCTCATTATCTGACGTTTTTCCCAATATCATCTTCCATTTCTGCTCGTGGCTTGTTTCTTTTGTTAACTTGCTATCGGAAATGGAAGTTGATATAGTGATTTCTCCTTTTCTTGCGAACTTTTGGGCTAGCTCTTAGTTTTCAAGATAAGAAGAAATCACTCCGTTTGGTACCTTCACTTTAGTAAGACCTATGAATTTTCTTGTTGTAATTTGCTTTTTAACATTGTATATAAAATTCATCTTGATGAAACCTCGTTGTTACTTCATCTTGTTTTTCTTATTTTGTTAATTTTTTGTCCGCTTCGAAGTACTTTCTCCGATTCTACAATATGAATATTACTATGTCTTGAAAAACAGAGGTATGTTTTTTCTATTTTGGAATAAACCGGTATTTTTTGTTCACTCGTAATTATTTTGTTTAACAATATGTCTGGCTAACATGGTCACATATGGTAAGAGAATTCGGTGGTTAAGGATGTAGGATTTCAAAATGGGGTAAAAGGTTCTGAGAAAATAAGGGAAAAACGTGGAGAGAAAATGGTATAATTTTCGATCTTTTTAGATTTTTGTAATGAAATAGCACACAAGTTCGGCGAGAACAAACCTTGGGCTTATCCCTTCCGGTTTTTCTCCCCCACAGTGAACTTTGGAATATCTCACTGTGGGGAAATATTAATTTTATATTTAAAATTTCTGATTTGTTTTTTACTTCAACATTTTTATTTCGACAATTCTTTCAAATTTTATCCTCATTCACTCACAGGTAAAACATGTATTTTATCGATGTTTTCATCTTCAGATACCATGTGTATGGTATCTCATTACTTACTATAGGAATCAATCCAGGTAAGTAATTGATTTAAAAAATGGAGGAGCTAATAAAAAACCAAAACTTGTGTAACTGGTAAAAACCAAATTTGGCATACCACACGGGGGAGGACATTTTGGAATTTGTAAACCTCTTTCCAAAACACGTGCTCGATACTACTTTACACAAATTCCTAAAATAGTCTCAAAGCATGTACGTTTGTGCCATCAGTGCCAAATTAATAAAAACATTAACGAAAAATATGGATACTTAAAACCAATTAATCCTGAAGAATGCATACCACTTGCACATATCCAAATTGATTTCATTGGAAAATTTAACACAAATAATGAAAAGAAATTTGTCATAGTGGGAATAGACAAAGCAACAAAATACTGTTGGACTAAAGCAGTAACTCAACCAAACGCGCATTTAGTAATTAAATTTTTGAAAAAATAGTACGTCATTATGGAAAACCAACGAAGATCACATGTGATAATGGAACTCATTTTTCGAACGGATACGTGCAAAATTACTGTAAAAATAACAGTATTAAAATATTCTACTCTACATCATATTCACCGCAAACTCAAGGACAAGTAGAGAAAATGAACGGAACGATAAAAAAAATGTTAGCGAAATACGAGAGTACCGATAGCGAAGAATGGCCAGACCACGTGCATAATGTAGCCTTGACCTATAATCTGACACCTATCGAAGGATTAAATAATAACGATCCATTTTATCTAATGCACGGTTATAAAAGGAGAACCCCCTATAAATTTAATTATTCCATCACCATTTATCAGCAAAACCAGAGAAGAACAGATAAGTGAAGCAAATAAAATTCAAAAAACAATCCCGAGCTTTGATAAAGAGAATGCAATCAAATATTCAGAACCCTAATATAAAGGAAGAAAAGAAATCTCTTATGAAATTAATGATTTAGTTCTCTTAAAAGCACCAATAAATTATGGAAAAGGCAAACCAAAATTTTTGCAACCATATAGAATAGTAAGAAAAGTTTCAGATTTAAACTGTATTGTTCGCATAACCTCTGATGATGGAAATAGTACAGACGACACAGTGCCTATAAGAAGCCTTACACCTTATAATGCCCATTCTAATGCTAAATTACCATCAAATATTAAAGATCCACATCCGATTATTCGGGAAATGAAGAAAACATTCTCGAGCTTAATCCAAAAAGAAAAAGACGTAGACCAAAGAAGGAAAAGAGATCAAAAGAAAACGAATCAGAGGACGAAATTAAAATCATTTTCAAACGTCCAAAAGGAAGACCACGAAAAGGAATATTAAAGAAATCTGGTAATAAAAATAAAAATAGTAAAAAAGTGACATTTACTGACGAAACTTTATTAAAAGGAAAAGATTGTTCAGAATGGAGAAATAAATTCGAATTAAAAGACCCAGAAAAAAGAAGAATAACCTTACGAAAGATTCAATTAATTACCCAAAAACAACGTTTAGAAGAAAGCAAATTGTTCAATAGGTGTGATGAGGGAAAAAGTATAACACAACCTTTGTCTCTACCTATTCAACCTTTTCTCCAAGATATTAGGAAACCGAGTGAGTTAAGTTTAGAGGAATACGTAAAGAGATACTCAGAACCGCCACCCGAACCATTGTATTATAACATTTGTGATTTAATTCGTAATAACTATAGATAAGATATGTTGTAAGGACCATTTACGTATATATTTTCTTCCATCAAAAAGTAAAAATTTTTTTTTTAAAACTCACCAACTACCAATCCTCCTGCGCATCTTGAGTAAAGGCCTCTCCAGCCTCTGGCTTGACTCGCCTTGCTCCGCTGCCTCAGGATGATCGGCCGGTTCGAGTTCTGGAGAAGCTGAATGATGTCTGAATCACTGATGTCAGGGAACTAGAAACATGCGCCAATTGGACACGATCATTTTGCACGGTCCGGTACTCGGTTCACTCCTCAGATCAGCTCCTTGCAGGACACAACGATCGTGAGAGATGGTTAGTTTCTCTGATGGCTCCAACACACGAATAACCTCAATGAAATGAGGCGTGTCATTAATTACGATTTTTCGCTGGTAAAAACGAACAAGATAGTTGACTAAATATTGAAACTGAGACCTATCCATGATTGTGTTGGCATAAGCTGTGTTGGTAATTGCGAACCGAACTTTTGCGCCAAAATTTAGAGGCTGCATCGCCATTATAACAGCAGTCAGAAAATTCAAACCGACAGCATATCCTGTAATATCAGATAGATTCACGTCGAGCGTTGAAAAGCAGACCACAGTACCTTCCCACCCCCATAGGCTTGCCTCTGGGAAGAGGAAGCTGAACTGTGAGGCAAGCTGGACCATTGATTGTAAACAACACTCACATAAACTCTGAGGCATCACGTGCCTCCACGATCCAAACGATGTATTCAAAGAGTCGCCGAGAAAATTCTTCCGATACGCATCCACTCCTGTTGGACCATAATCAGCTGATAGGAAAGAGTGTAAGGCTTTGAAAATCTTCCAAAGACCAACCACTCCAGTAAAGAGACACGGACAGCATGGAGACCAGCAATGCAGATAAGGGATAGATACTTGCGTAAACATGAAACTGTCGGAAGTCTCAACCATCCCATTATCCAGAACCATGAACTTAGGTAGCGCACGTAACTCAGATGGAGTTGGATACATCGGAACATCTTGGAGAACGTCCTCACTTGCACGATCCGTACCCAAACTCATTATTTTGTTGAATTCGTAAAATAATTCTTTATTAAGTTTCATAAAAAAAAAAGGAACGAGGAAATTAATATTCAAACTAAAATAAAAAAAATTACAACTAATAGGAACTCAATCTAATAAAAACGGACGAGGGCGGAGAAAATCAAGACGAACTAAAAGATCGAATACACCGAGAAGACTGTGATACCTCCATATATATCCGAGTTGTAAAGCGAGATGAATTCTTGCTGAACAATCAAAAAATACTGGAGTCCGCCATCTCCCGAGACCTACCCTTGATGGTAGTAGTGCAAACCGAATTCCAGAGTCCCACACTAACACAGATGGTGTAATTTCCACACATATGTATATTTTTATGAGAAAGAAATAAAAATCGAGAAAATATTGTGCATCGATATACATTTTTCGCACTTTACTTTTTTTCCCTCGCGTCAAATGATAACAACTAAATAATGTACCGAAAAATGTAATACTGGGTCTAACAGCAAAATTTCATGTGATTTGTAATGATTTCAGACCATAAGATGATAAAACACGCCGTTATCGTTTTTATCATAATTACCACATTTACAATTGAGACGAAGAACACAAGCTTAAAAACGAAAATTAGTGCATCATCAGAAGCTTATTTCAAGCTAAACAAATTCAGCAAGGCCTATGAGAAAACAATTCCCATAGTGTATAGTCTGAAAATTCCAAGAAGACAGAACATAGAAACACCAGAATGGCTAGAAGAAATTAATAAACTGCAAAGTTGCACATCCAGAGAAAATACATGGTGCATACAGAGATCGAAAAATTTACTACAAATCCTAGACCTAATTACGGAGATTCAGCTAATAAACGAAACAATAATCAAAGAATTTGACAGAGAACCTTCAAAACGAGTCAAACGTGGACTACAAATTCTTGGTGACTTTGACACATGGTGTTGCAATGTCATGACACTCTCTCAAGGCAACGATTTCATAGAAAACGAGAAAAATTTAAAATCTGAATATGAAAAACTACGAGAATCCGTGATAGAAAACCATGCAGAATTATTAAATATCACAAAAGATATCAAAAATTTTGAAAGATTAGAATTCGACAACTCCAAAATTTTAAAAGAAAACGTTCAGGCATTAAAAGACGCGATCCAAAATCAAAACAACGAAATAATTATTGAAGCCAGAAGAGAACTCATCTTTGACACAGCTCGAACTCTTCATTCTAGTTTAGTCACTGAAAATGCTAAACTTAGCCATTTGTTTCTCTCCTGTAAAAACAACCATCTACCAGCGGCAATTGTTAACAAAACAACTTTAAAAGAAGACATACTGAAAATCAAGTAAATAGCAGAAAAATAAAATTTCGCAGTAGTTCTAGACAAAAAATCAATCCAGTCCTATTACCGAACAAATTTAATAAACTGCTATTTGACAGGAAATGAAATAGAGATAGAAATAAAAATCCCACTTCAAAATCTTCACACTAAATATGAACTATACAACTTTATTCCATTAGCATTTCGAACACATGACAACAAAATTTGCTCCTGGGACCAAGAACCTTCGATCTTATCCCACAACAAATTCGATGGGTCAATAAGAATTATAACAGGAACAGACATCGACCTTTGTGGCAAAAATAGCTTGTTATGTTTTCTCCCACAAGACCACACAACTAATAATAAAGGCAATTGTGCAAGAGCATTATTTCAAGGAATGAAATATGTGGAAATAACAAAGAAATGCACATTTAAATGCGAGATAAATCATGATGAGATCGTAGTCAAACAAATCGAAATGAACCAATTTGCAATTACAAATGCTAGGAATCCATTAATATCAGTCAACACTGTAACAAAAACAAGCACCAGTATAACTATCAACGACTCATGGCCTGGAGCAACTCTACTAACAGTTCCGTGTATAGTAGAAATCCAACAACTACAAGGAGAAAACAACGCAGAAACAATCATCCCAGCAGGATTCCCTTGTATAAATAATCCAGAGAAAGAAATCCTCATTGAACATCACCTACCGTTAGTTTGGACAAAATACCAATTTATGGAACTTGATTTTGGCCTACACCAATCGTTCAAATTCCCTAATATGTCAATTGCTTATAATGATAAATGGCATGACAACATACCTTATATTTCACCAATAACTCCGATCCATTAGTTCGAAGAAAGACTGAAATTAGCAGAACTGAAAATTCCTGATTTAGGATACCAGGATACAATAAACACTGTACACCTACTGCTAATCGGCTGGTGTAGTTTATTAACACTCGTAGTAGCCATATTGGTCTACGTCAACCTAAAAATAAATTGTGTTGCTATCAATGCACAAAATCAAACGATTTGGCATTAGGAGCAATACATCGTTGATGGTCCATAATTTTAAGTCTATTCGTGTACAAAATCTTATTAATTAACATTAAAAAATCATAATAAATTTGATTATGTCAAATTATATCCATAAAATTAATTTGCAAAAATAAATTTCTATGCTCAAATGAAAAATATTATATTTTTAAGCGATGACCAAATCCGCAACGTAAAATTAAGAGATATTTGTGAAAAGATAATATTGTTATATGGTTAGAATTAAAAGATATAATAGATTACACTGATAAACTTTCAGGAACACAAAATTTAACGAAGCAGGAGCTTCGGGCTTTTTTTCACCCGGGGACCTTTGTTACGTCCTGTTTTTGCAGACGATTCAGTTCGTCTACAGAAACGTGTCGAACAAATTATAGACAACTATTATTCCTAATTCTCGGAATAATAGCTGTCTATATTTCACCTAGCTTCTCACGATCAGACACCACCGGATATGCTGACAATGATGTGTCATCATATTTGGCGGATTTTCTGTATCACGCCACCTTTTTGGTCGGCCATATTTGATTGGAACAAAGAAACAAAAGTAATGTAATATCTTCATTTCGAAGACATATTCATTCCTAAACCTACAGTCGAGTAAAGACGTTAGGGTCCATACTAGTTGTTATGGACATTAGGTTTCACTAGTATTAAGAAATAGTAATAAGTATAATTCTAAAAGTGTTTTGTAATAATTAAAGTGAAATATTAATAAAAGATAATATTCAGAAATTATCTTATTTGTTGAGGTAATTTAAAAGTACTGAATTACACTCGCAACATACGTAAAAAAGGAAATGAGCAAAAATTTTGAATAAAAATTTATATTATAAAATTCATTTCCAATTTTTGTATATTTTTCCGCGTTTTTAGTAGCATTTACAACATTTTGATTTTGAAATATCTCTACTACGCATCAACTGGGTAAGTGTGTATTTTCCAAAAGTGTCAAATTTGGTAATGACTGCCATTCAAAAACCAGTTGACCGATTTTGCTCAAATTCAATACCAGACCAATCACTAATATTCTTTTACTTCCACAAAAATTTCAAGCCAAAATCTTGTAATTTATGGGATATATGATGACAACATAGTGGTTTGCGAAACTTGGAGAAACCCTTTCTCCGAAACTAGCGGATGAATTTCAAAAATTTTAACACGAATGTGTAGCCCATGAAACCTTCTAACATTACTGTAAGTTTTATTCGTATAGGTCAAACAGCGGAGGCTCTACAGACTCCCAAACGGTGCCAAAATGAGCAAAAAGTGGAAATAAATGCCATATCTATCGTGTACAGAAGAATTACGGTGACCTATATATTCGTGATCTACGACTCATGATGGGAGCTCTTCCACTGGTCCCGCCCCCAGGTTCCGTCATCGCACTGAATGCAATAGTTATTAAAAAACTGCTTTTCTCTCACTTCTCAATTTCTCAGCTATTATGTAAGCTACAAAGCTGCGATTTGTACTATTAAAAAAAGGAGAAAATATGCTTGAATTCTCTAACAAAATTAATTTTTTAATCGCCATTAGTTTTTCACAAAATTGGTCATAAAAAAACTGCAAATTAATGAGAAATTTTCCGTTTTTTAATGTTATTTATTTCAAAAACTAATGATGACAGAAAAAAACTTTCAGCGAAAACCCCTCTATTTCTTAACGACAAATTTATTTCCACCATCAGATTTCATCTAAAACGAATTAATTACGAGATAACGGCGAAAGAAAATACAAGAACAAAACTGGGTTTTCTGCGTATTACTATACATAGGTTTATATACATATAATTATACATATATATATATATACATATATATATATATATATATATATATATATATATATACATGCATAAAGGGCTTTCGGCATATTTCGCCATCTGTAGGACATTGACTGTAACCAGCATATGTATATGATTTTGATTATCTAGGATTTATAACTGGAGCGGGCGGAGAGAGTGCATAGCCTCCTCATCCCATGTTAGTAAAAAAAAAAATCCAAAACTTCCATATGGCCCTTTCCTGCCTATCCACCATCCAACAGTTGAAAATTCTCGTTGGAAACTGATATATAAGCAGATTGTCAATGAAATTTAAAAAAATTAACTGGTTGCATACAAATAAAAGCTCTCCCCATTGTATCAACTAACAACTTTCGTAACCTAGTTGGTAGAATAGGTATCTTCCTTCCAGCCTACAGGTCAAGCATTCAAATCTTCATCGGGGCACAGTGAATTTATAAGGTGAAAAAAATAAAATTAATAATTCAAATGAAAGAGAAGTTCATTGGAAAGCGTATTAGGGATGAGAAAATAAACTGAGGTGTGAGAAAAAGAATAAAAAAATAGAAAAATAATATTATGTAGTGTGAAAAATAAAATAAGATATGAGAAAAGGGATGGCAAGTAGGATTGTTTCAATTGGGAACTTGTATCAGGCTATATGCCTCGAGAAGACAGCATTTTATATACATGTTGCAAAAACTTTTTCGTAGACCAAGTCAAAAAGTTTCTGTGAAGTACTTACCTTGTCTTTACAACGTTGTATTAAAACTAAATTAAAGTATTAATTTCTCTGAAAAATTCAAAATTTGTATAGATTTTTTGTGTTGTGGAATTATGTACTTCTGTCAGTTTATCGGTAATAAAAATAATCTTTCAGTTTCCGAGTGTAGCCGTAAATGAAAATAAGTAGATAGTACGTGAAGTAGTGCTAATTGCATAAGTTGTTTGCCGTAAATATGTTACATCGTCTTTTTTTCTTTTTCCCATGAGCTAAATCCTTTTTTCTGTTCCATCTTAACATTTTGAATCTTTTATCGTTGCTGATTTTTGTTTGAATATTTACTGACTTAAAAATAAAAATTACGAGTTGAATACAATTAGATGATTGAATTTTAATCGCTTTATAAAGTTAAACTAATTAAGTCTTTACTGTAAGCATTATTCAGAAACATAAGTCGAGGTATCTCTTTGAAAATTAATGGTAAGGTTTTCAGTTGGTTATTCGTGAATAAAAAATTACGACTCAGAAAATACTTACAGTTAATTCTAAAGAAATTTGTCAAAGAAGGTTTTGAACCCCCATTTCTATCTTCTACTATAGGCAGATAATTTGAATATTATTTCACAAATAATATGCTACAGATTTCTTTTATTATTCTTTCGTTTTAGGTAGGTAGCTACGTCTAATTTTTAGTAATTAATTGAAACATTTCACGAACAGTTTAATCAGTACCTGTTGATTGTAGTGAAATAAGTTGTGTAAAATTTTACGATATCTACTTGGTAGGTATACTTAATTTAAGGATCGTATGCATGAGGCTAGTTTTCCCGACGCTACTACCAAAAAACAGATTCTTGGTAATTCGTTCCTTTATCACAGACCAACGAAAGCTTATTTTTAATGCTCACGTAGTATATTTTACCAGAAAACTACGGTCATTATATAAACTTTACCTTGCTCGCTGTATTGCATTTTTAATATTTCTTCATGTTCCCGATATAATACTTTGTCTCTTTTACTCTTGTTTATATTTCATCTTATTCTTATTTTGAATTATACCTTCCAGATTCGTCTGGGTTTGTTAATATTCGCTGAAAGTCTGCTATTTTCGTTCATCATTAATGAAATTTCTTTTAATAAATCTTGTAATCTATCCGCAGTTATGGTATTGATTTAATAATATATTGCCTAAAAGTAACCAGTAGTGTTTTAAATTCTTCGCTTACTTTTGTCCTTTTATTATTGCTCATGTTTGAAGCTGTTGCTATTCTCTGAAAGTTGATAGTTTCAGTTTTTCCCGTCCAATTCAACTGAATCTATGATTTTTAATTTTCATCGTTTTCCTATTAACAGTATCATTTAATATGAACTTTTTTATTTCTGTTACTAGTGATGTCACCATTATAGGAAAAACCATTTCTATTCTTTGACGTGATAAGTATCAGTACCTCCTTCTCACGTATAACAAAATAATTTCTTTGTTTTGATTTTCATGGGGAAATCATGTAATAAAGTAATAATATCATATTTTTAATTTTTAACAAAAAAATTTTTTTACTATAAATCTACTAACTTTATTGGTCTATTTTTAATATATAATATACCTAAAATTAAAATAAATGCAATTTACCCCATCATTATAATAAACGTGCAACCCAATTTTTGAAGACAAACTTCAACAAAAAAATTCAAGGCGGATGCGCCAACTACAAATGTTTCGTTGTTTCTATCGTAATAACGAATTGATCAGTGTTGCAAGGCCAGTACAAGCCAAAGCGCCGCTTCGCAGTATTTCAGAACTTGTATAAAATACAATTCGACTTCAAAATCCTATTTTTCCCATGTATTTATATGGTGCTTATGCCCAATTCAAAAATGGTAACAGTTGGCTTCACATTTTGTGCCTATAAAATGATAAGAATTTGGTATCTAGTATAGTATAAACATCTCTGCCCTTTTTATGAATACTTTATATGGTAATTTGTTATAGGTACATATAAAACTGATCCTAAAAACTTAGTTACTCGTAATCATGGTCGTACTGAAAGTTTGTCATGAAATTTTCAGAATACAAAGTTGTGAGAGTGTAATACAACGTTAACTAATAACAGTTGATAAAAATTCATTTACAAAGTTGTAATGAAGTTTCGAAGTTGTGATGAATAAGTGTCTTTGTGTGAGTGTAATTCTAGCTAAACGCATTCTTTGTGTGTGTGTAAAGAAAATCATTATTACCAGAGAAATAATGTTGCTGATATTGTATTATACATCTTTGGGAATATTTTTTGAGGTGCTGAGTTCGAATTTGACGTTACTTTTTCCTTTCGCCTCATTCTTCAACACCTAGGGGCTTCAAAAAGGCGATAAATTTTAAATTTTCATATTTTGATGTGTAATTTGTAATAGAATATTTTTGAGGAGTTAATTTTTTCATTCGCCCATTTTTCAACCCCTAGGGGTTAGAAGAGGGGCCAAATTTTGAATTTTTGTATTTTATGGTGTATCATTAAGTTAGCCACTTTATTTTTTAAGGTGCTAAGTTCGAATTTGACGTTAATTTTTTTATTTGCTCCTTTCCTCAACTCCCAGAGGTTTGAAAAAGGGGTAAATTTTTAATTTTCACATTTTTTTGCTCAATTAATACGTCTTGTAGCACGTCAAACCGGGTAACTTTGCACACTTTTTCATGAGTTTTCAACTTTATTGCTTTCTAGTATTACTTTTTGGAACTATCATATAGTTGTTTTATATATCAAAATTTTCGTCTTGTCTAGGACTATCAATTTATGATCTCAGAATTACATTTAAAAAAATATTATGTGCGTGGCAACACTGAGAAGAAAAAGTGCAAAGATGTCCAATAATTGGACTACTTTGCAAAATGGAGTGTAACTTTGCACATTGATAATAGTAACCTGATAACTGAAGAAACATTTATTTGAGTTAATGAAATTTCAGATTAAAATTTAAATCTATAAAATATTATATGGAAAAGTATGTTTTCCTCGATGAATAACAGGTTTTGGCAGGACCAAAAGAATAGAATCATGGTGAACATCTTCTATTTGAGTCACATCTGGGAAACAAAATTTGTCAGGTCTGTTTTGGTATTGCTTCATGAAATTGACAGAGAACTTTTTATTTCGGAGAATTCTTTCTACCCAACCAACATATTTGACTGATGCAGATGACCTGCTTGAAATATATTCCACCAAAATGAAGTCTCCCCCAAGAACCTTTGAAAAAAGAAAAAAATATTTTAGCAAAAAAGAGCCAAAAATATGAAAAAAATAAGAGAAAAATAAATCGTACTGGTGTCTCTGTACTGGTACTTTTTTTTGTTTTTTTGTTACCACTATTTCTGCCTTTTGTTGCATGTTTCCCTTATAACTTATAGTAAATTGTTCGTTTTGATATACCAAACTGCTGTGCTGCCTCAGAAATTGTTAGTTCCCTTTGCTTAACAAGATTCAAACATTCTGCCAACAAAATGTCACTATAATCTCAATACGTCCTACTTCCAGGAATTCTTCTAGATCTTTTCATGACTGAAAAATGTTGACTTTGAATTACCTTTTCGCATTTATCTCATCACCTATTGATTTGATTTTACTCGTAAACATATCATTTTGAAGAGGATAAAATTCTCTACAAGATGATATGTGCTGTGAAAATTATACTTACTTCCAACTAAATGATCTAGGAGCAATTATTTCACATATGTTTTTCAACTTGATATTCAGTAATTCAGAAAACTTCTAATAAAATCATCAAAAATCATTATTTTCTCTTATTTTTTTTTGTTTACAATTGTCAGTGTTTACCAAATACAACCAGTAAACTCTGGCAGTCATAACTCATCATGGCATGCCACTGTGTGCTCATATGAGCACAAAAACATGAGGTGTGCAAAGTTGTCTTTCAAGTGCAAAGTTGCCCAGTTTAACGTATTTTTTGCGGTGCTAAGATTAAATTTGTCGTTGATTTTTTCATTTGCCCTATTCTTCAAATCTCAGGGATTTGGAAAAAGTCCAAATTTTGAATTTTCATATTTATTATACAATACATGAAGAGTTATATTTTTTAGGTTGTTAAGATCTAATTTGACATTCATTTTTTCATTTGACTGATTCTTGAACTATCGGGGTCTTTGAAAATGGGAAAAATTTTATATTTTTATATATTTGATGATGCATTATCCCATTAATTTGTCAAAGCACTGACGTTTAACTTTCCATTTTCTCTGTCCTTTGACCCTTAGGGGCTTTAAAAAGGGACCAAATTTTGTCCTTCCATATGTTATTGTGTACTTAATACATCAACCAATATAATTTTTAAGTCATAAAATTCGAATTAGTTGTTTTTTTTTGTTTTTTTTTTTTACTGGACCCTTTCTTTGACCTCCAGTGGCGTCAAAAAGGAGCTAAATTTTTACTTTTCATATTTTATTATGTAACTAACTACCGATGGTGTCAGTTTTGCTTAACAGATATGTACATCAAATTTAAATTCAGCGCCTGAAAAAGAATTTCCGATGATATATTACACAATAAAATCAGAAAATGAAAAATTATATTTTTGGGTCCACTGAGGGTTGAAGAATGGATCTAATGATAAAATTAACATAAAATTCTAATTCAGCGCCTCAAAAAAATGTCGGATGATATATTAGGCAATAAAATTTGAAAATTAAAAATTGTCCCCTTTTTGGGTCCCATGAGTATTGACGAATGGGTTAAATGATAAAATTAACATCAAATTCGAATTAAGGGCCTCAAAAAACATGCCTGATGATATAAATGTAAGAATCAGGAATAGGCTACCAAGTGCAGCATTAATAAGTTTGCATACTGTTTTTCCTCTGTTCACTTTATATGCACGCAATTGCTATTAATCCAGCCTTCATCAATTTTCCTTCACAAATAAGTTTTCCAAAGTAATAATAAAACTAAGCCTAGAACCTTTCTAGGTTCTTGAAGAATGTACGTACAAAAATTGGTCAATATCAGTTTGGTAGATTTTGAGATTACCCTTAACATACACTTTTCAAAATTTTCCTCTTTATATATTAGTAAAGTGCATAGATACATCATAGGGTATATTTTTCTAGGCGCTGAGTTCGAATTTGTTGTTCATTTTTTCATTTAACTCATTCTTTGTTCCTTTAGGGGCTTTGAATCAAAGCTAAACTTTAACTTTCCATTTTATATTGAGTAATACATCAAAAGGAATATTTTTTGGGGTGCTGAATTCGAACTTGATGTTAATTTTTTAATTGAATCCATTCTTTGATTCCAAGGGTCTTTGAAAATGGATCAAATTTTAACTTCGTATTTTATTGTGTAATGCATCATAGGATGTGTTTTTTGAAGCCCTGCTATTGTTATGGTTATTACATTGAACATACTTTTTACTATTTTCATTTTATTTTCTGTGGCTTTAATCTTTTATTTTCATAGATAGTTATTGATTGCATTTAGATCCTACTGTAATATAGGATCTCTACATTATCTTTCAATGAATTAATGAATCTTTGTACTCCTTTTTTGGGATGGCTATTACAAGAAGCTAGAGAGTACCCTATGCTGTAATCCTGTAATAATTCACACAGACTTACATAAATATGTCTGAATTATCAATTAACCAGGTGCCTTCAGACAATATTATAAAAAAAGATTATTTGTATTAAACTCAAATATACGCATAGCCGAATATTTATAATTATTTATACATGTAAAATTAGTCATGTGACAGTGTTACGGAAGTGGCTTTTGTATAACAAAGTACGTGATTCATTCTTGTGTGATTTGCTACACTCACCTTGCTCTTATAGGTACTACAATAGTTATTTGTGATACAAGTGTATAAAGTAGGTGATTTTGATCCAAGTGTGATTTTTGCAGCACGAGTCAAAGGTAATTGATGCAAATCACAGGAGTATCAACCACCTACTATGTTTTTTGCTACACTCCTACCCGTAAACAAAAAAATTGAGATAAATAAATATTTTGGTAATGGCAAACATAAAAGTGCAAGCAAGCTATCACAATCTTTCCAACCAGACCTCATGGTGTAGTAGGTACGATGCTGCATTGATGACTCAGATGTCAGTGGTTCAAATCCCTATAGTAAAGAAACTTTTATAAAGAAAAATAAAAAATTATTATTATAAAAAATGACGACTAGGCTATGTGCTTCTTAGGACCAGTGTATAAAGTAATGCATGCGCCCAAGACAATGTATAAAGTAATGACTTTTTGCATCGGTTTTAAATGGTTATAAAATCATCTGTTATACATTATCAAGATGCGTATAAAAATAAAGTTGATCAGCAGGTGTTGCTAAAATAAATATTTCCAAATCTCAGCAGTACTCTTATTGGACATAAATGTTAGAACCAAGTTTTCTTTTCTGTAGTTTTGTAGATCAATTTGAAATTGACAGTCTTCAATAGGCTTCTGAATAATATATCGCAGGACAAGTATGTAAAGTGGGCTATTTTTGTATCAAATGTGAACAGTTAGCAGTGAAGCCAAAAGTGCCCTATTGATAAAAAGTACGCCGGAACGCTGTATTTTAACGGCGTTTCGCCGAAAATTGCTGAAAAATCTACCATACTGATGCAATGTTGAATGAATGTTGAATGGCTACTACCAGTTACTGCTGAAAAAAACAATTTTTTAAGGCGGAAATCAGGAAAATCTACGGTTGCCTTTATTTCTCAAAGGTAACAGCAAGTTTTTAGAATAAATTCGCCCATCCGCACACACACAAACACACGCGCATCTGCGGGCACATACACACACACATATTTATGTTATAACCTACTAAATAAATGTGATAGTTTGTTTATATGTATGTCCATCACTTGAGAACCGCTCTATAGATTTAGCTGAAATGTTGAGGACTTATTTTTGTTATTTCAAAAAAAGTTTTAAGCCAAGTCAAAAGTTCCTAGCTTCCTCTGGAAAAAAGTTGTCGATTTTGAGCCCCACACCGTTAATAAATTTTTTTAAAGAATTTTCTTTACAGAAATGTATCGTACTCCATATCAGTATATCCTCCAAATTTCATGTCTCTACATCACTTCTTTCTTGAGATATGGGGCTGAAAAAGTTTCAGAATTCAAAATCAATGTTATATGACTGTAGATGCCAGTACCTATTACATACATAATATGAATTATTATACTGTCTATAATTATAGGTCCATCGCTTCAAAATGGGTTAAAAATTTTCAGAACTTCTTAATGTTGTTTTGAAGAATGTTTTAAGATAATTTGAAATTTCATAGCCCCTCATTAAGGGAGAAGTTTTAGAATTTTAGGGAGTGTGGGAGGGAGGAAGAGAGAGACAAAAGTTAGAGACAGAGTGTGGGGACTCATCGGTATGAGGTGTAGGGGCTCGGACCCCCGACGACAGTCGCCGCCCCATAGGGCAGGCAACTTATCGTCCTTGCGACGTTAAACGAACACACAAAATTACGTTCGATCGTAATTACCTGCGAATACGTGCAGATAATATACGAGTACGAATCGTGACGTCATCCATCAATCAATGTCACGATTCGTACACGAACCGGCCAGCCGCCACCTACGATAGTAGGGGATGATGCGACCTGGCCGTACTTAAACAACGTACGTATTTTACTACGTACGTGTGTTTGTGTGCACCCGCCAAAACCTGTATAAAAACTCACAGAACCGGCTCTAAAATCACCAGTGTTCGGTTTGGTTTTGGCTTGCCCATACTTTTGTATGTAGTGGCTGAACACGCTTAAATTCTGTAGAATTTCCTTCTGGTGAGAATATCTCTCACGACAAGGTATTCCACAGTGGTGACCCCGACGTGATTTCGGCCACGTCGTGAGGAGTCTTAGGCGCTTCGGCGCTAATTCAACTTGGCGCAGTAGCGCTGGCGAGATTCTCGCTTGCTCGGCAAATTAAAAAATATTTTTTTACCCAGACTAAGACACCTTTTGGTCGTCGAAGTAAGAGTCTGCTGAAGTGGGAACTTATACCCCTCTCTTTAAAATAAATAAATAAAGAGAAACAAGACAGTAGACCTGGAGGAAGAAGGTTGGACTCATCCCCCAACTCCCCCGACTTCGACTCGACACTCCTTGAATTTAGCAAACATAGAAGAAGGCCCTCAACACCCAGAATTAGCACGACTGGGAACTGCAATAAATAAAGAAGATCTTGCAGTTAAAACGTTGAGAAGTGGTCGGACTTTAAGCCAAAGCTCCGACCCGAAAACACCTGTCCTACAAACACAGGAGCCAGTGTTTTCGACCAGTAAGGAAGGCAGAAGTACTGTGGAATACGCTTGTCAACAAAAAGACACAGCAATGGTTCCACCACCAACAGAAAACCCGCAACCATCACAGGGAGGCAGTAGTCAGCCGCAGCTGACACCCGAAGTCCTAGCCCAAATCTTGCAACTTTTACAAATGCAACCAGGACAGAACCCTAATCTCTATAGACGAAGGATAGACATCCCGGAATTTCTACCGAATGAGGTAGAATTATGGTTGACTCTATTGGAAGGCAGGTTCAGAACAGAGAACATAACTCTGAACCAGCGGTATACTCACATCTGTGGAGGCATGCCCCCACAGATAATCCGCCACATTCCGGACGTTATGGAATGCCCTTCGACAGAAGAGGACAAGTATGCCTGGTTCGTCAAGAAAATTAAAAAAGTATTTGGAAAAACAAAAAACGAAATAATAGACGATGTGATGGGTGGTATGAAGATGGGGGACGACAAACCCTCAATCTTCATGGCAAAGCTACGACAAAAGGCGGACAATATCGTAGCCCCTTCTGTCATAGGCAATCAGTTCTGCAAGCAACTACCACAAAGTGTTGTGCAGTGCCTAGCCGCCGTTGGTTCCACGGTAATCAATACATCCGCGGATCTGGACTTCCTTGCGAAATCCGCAGACAATGCGCTCGAATACACAAGGTCAAAGCCGGTGGTCAGCGCAGTATCTGCAGAGACTGGGGAACTCGCTCAACTTCGAGCACAAATAGCTCAGTTGACCGAGGAAGTAAAGAGGAACAAAAGCCAAAGCTCGACGAAGCCCAATAGTAGCTGGCGACAAAGATCGAAAAGTAGAGGCAACAACAATAATAATAGCAGCAGAGGACGTCAGTCCCGGTTAAGAGACCGCAGATCTAGTTCCGGAAGCAGGGGTCAGAGTTCAACTCCCCCTAGAACATCATCTCCCAAAACCCAGTCTCGAAATTGGGATGATAAGAGTTGCTTTTTCCATAATAGGTTTGGCGCTGAGGCCACCAAATGTAACAACAGGTGCAGATGGTGGGGTAAAACCTTTAACAAGGAAGCGTCAAACTAGAACGAGGGGCCATCTGTGCGGCCGAAGACCCCTCGGAAAAATACTCACGCCGCCTGTTCATCAAGGACAGGACAAACAGGAGACGTTACTTAATAGACTCGGGAGCAGACCTGAGCATATTGCCAGTAAATAAAACCCAAAAAGTACTTCCTCCGAAATACTATCTCCGTACTGTGAATGGTCAAAACCTTCCAGCATACGGACTCGAGACAAGCAAAGTAGACATCGGACTCAGCAAAAATATGACGTGGTCCTTCACGGTTGCAGATGTTCCAAACCCGATCCTGGGTGCAGATTTTCTTGCACACTATGGCCTGATCATCGACCTCAAACACGGCAAACTGATCAATAGTGAAAATAAAAGTGTGGAAGGCAAAACGCTAGCATACAGACTGGACACAAACATATCCAGCTGTACTAAAGTCGACGGACAACTCTTACGGATCCTGTCAGACTATCCTGGAGTCACACAACCCTCAATTCGCAGGCATCCTACGTACAAACACGACACGGTTCACTACATAGAAACCAAAGGACAGCCTTGCCATGCTAGAGCACGACGGTTATTACCCGACAAACTCAAAGCGGCACGAGAGTACTTCAATCGCATCGTTGAGGAAGGCGTATGTCGCCCCTCAAAAAGCTCATGGAGCTCTCCTATCCACATGACAAAGAAAGCAAGTGGAGAGTGGCGAATTGTCGGCGACTACAGGGCCTTAAACGCCATAACAGTTCCTGATCGCTATCCAGTCCCCAACATAATGGACTTCAACGCGAATATGAAGGGTAAAACGATGTTCACAAAAATAGACATCAACTGGGCATTCCACCAAATTCCTATGGCCGACCAGGACGTTCCAAAGACAGCGGTTATAACCCCCTTTGGATTATTCGAATACCTTCGAATGCCGTTTGGACTACGCAACTCAGCACAAACCTTCCAAAGATTTATCAATGGACTGTTTAGGGAATTGCCGTTTGCATATGCATACCTGGATGATATCTGCATTTGCTCAGAAGGCGGTGAGCATCAGCACGAGGAGAATGTGAGAGCCGTGGTACAGCGTATACACGCAGCCGGACTCACTATCAACGTAGGCAAAAGCTTATATGCACAGACCGAAATTGACTTCCTCGGCTACAAAGTCTCGACCGAAGGCATTTCCCCCTTGAAGACCAAGGTAGAACCAATATTGAACTTCCCGAAGCCCTCAAATGTCGCAGAACTTAGGCGTTTCTTGGGGATGGTGAATTTCTACAGACGTTGCATGAAGAATGCAGCAGCCGAACAAAGTAAGCTGTTTGCATTAATAAAGACAAGTAAAAAGAAAGATAAAACTCCACTCGAATGGAACGAAGAAGCCGAACAGGCCTTTGAAAATATCAAAGAAACACTGGCAAATGCAACTCTGTTGGCTCATCCAGACGAAAGTCTGCCGTTATGCGTAAGTACCGATGCATCAGACTTTGCTATTGGTGCAACATTGTACCAACTGGACACTAACAACATCAAATTACCGCTAGCTTTCTTCTCGAGGAAGCTCTCAAAAACAGAAAAGAATTACAGCACATACGATAGGGAATTGCTCGGAATTTTTGCTGCGTTGAAGCATTTCAGGCACCAGTTAGAGGGTAGATGTTTTTCTGTGTATACTGACCATAAACCCCTAACATATGCCTTCACACAAAAAGCAGAACCGGCATCTCCGAGAAGAGCACGACAGTTGGACTATATTGGCCAACTGACTACAGACATTCAGTATATAAGTGGAGATCTTAACACTCCAGCTGATGCCTTGAGTAGAATCGAAGCTATCTCGGTTCCTGTCCAATTGCCTTATGCTGAAATAGCTAAAGCACAGCTTAAGGATGCAGAATTGCAGGGGCTGTTATCGAACGATGATACTACCCTCAAATTGAGACAGCGAAAAATTCCCGGTACTGATGTTTTATTAACATGTGACATCAGTACAGGTAAGAATAGGCCATTTCTACCGGTAAAATATCGCAGGCTGGCTTTCAACAGTGTACATAACCTGTCACATGCTGGGCCAAAATGTAGTGCTAAACTAATTTCAGAAAGATTTGTATGGCCACGAATGAAGTCTGACTGCAACAAATGGGCTCGCAGTTGCCTGAACTGTCAAGAATCCAAAGTAGGAAGACACACTCGCTCGCCCCTCAAATCATTCAAGCAAACACAGCGGTTTAAAACGGTTCATATGGATCTGGTAGGCCCACTGCCACCATCCCAAGGACACAGATACCTGTTGACGATAATAGACAGGGCAACACGATGGCCGGAAGCAATCCCTCTTCACGAGATGTCAGCTCCAACAGTAGCTGCAAGGTTATATGATACCTGGATTGCGAGGTATGGCGTACCGGAAGTCATAGTCACAGACCAAGGTCGCCAATTCGAGAGCTCGCTCTTTAAAGAGCTGGCAAATAAGCTTGGTGTTCAACACAGTCATACCACAGCTTACCATCCTCAAGCCAACGGCAAAATAGAGAGATGGCATAGAGCTCTCAAAGCCTCCATTATGTCACACGATACAAAGAGATGGGTAGAAGTACTCCCTACCATCCTCTTAGGCCTTCGATCCGCCCTACAAACAGATACAGGTCACTCTGCAGCGCAATTAGCGTTTGGCGAAGAGCTACGCCTTCCAGGGGACTTCTTCACAAAATCGAAAGAAGCTAGCCCCGAGATAATGGTACAAAATATAAGAAATGATGCCAACAACTTCCTAAATCAGGCAGCTCGCCATGGCCAGCCCAAGATTTACGTCTCGAAACACTTGGCCAATACGTCACACGTATTTGTTAGAGACGAAAAAATGAGATCTGCGCTGGAGAAACCATACGCCGGTCCTTATAAAGTAGTATCACGAGACGAGAAAAACTTTGTGATACTCATCGCAGGCGAACCAAGTACAATTTCAATCGATAGATTGAAGCCTGCGTACTTGGTAAGTGACGATAAAAGAATTAGAAGGGTACAAATGGAGAACCCCGAAAATACACAGACGAATTCCGAAACAAAAACGGAAGAATTTGTCGAAAAAAGTGAGAAAAACACCTCACATAAAGAAAAACTCAAGAAAACAGTGAGATTTTCGGACGATGTGATCACCAAAACATTTGATCCCGAGGCCCCCTTACAACCACGTAAAAGAGGTAGACCTCTAGGTACGAAAAAACGCAAAAATTCACATCCTTCCCGCACGTCCGAGAGGTTAATGCGACGAAAATAAAAATTTACTCCCGAAAAGTAATATCCGTAGTAAAAATCGAAACCCGCTAAAAACATACGGGGAATATCGGAACTCCGCGAGACAAAGAAACTCTGGAGATAAGCAAACGAGGAATGCCAACAAAAAGAAGAAGACAGGAATAAACAAATCCACGTGCAATACGGAAACAAAACATTGCAACGTGCGAGTACCGTTAACCGCAAAGATAATCTCTACGACGTGACGTCACAAACGGAGATTCCTTTGTACTTAGAATTCGAAAAATAATATTCACTGAGTTTATTTCAGGCATAACTCTGCTTAAACCGATCAGATCTTAACCGGAAAACTTATATACGGCCGAGAATTTTAAGCGCTATCCCCTCTACGTGTAGATAAGAAGATCCGAAAATAAAGAAAAATAACTGTAAAGGTAAATCAAAAAATGAGGTAAAAACAGCAGTTCTCGAACTTCTGAACTACTTAGTCGCTTCTTGAGCTTTATTTTTGGTACCTTTTCCTAACTACAACCCATTCTGTTCTAATGTCACGTATACCTATCCCGATGTCCGCCAGCTTCCACTTCGCCAAGACATCCGCTGAGAAGTCAAAAACTCAGCAGATGTCGAAAACGAAAACGGAGCTGGATAGGATAGAGGAGGAGCTGTTGATGGACACAGCTCCTCCGGTTGCTGATGTACTGGCGGAGATGACCACTCCACTGCCGCCAGTCATCTCTCCTCCCCGATCTCCGGAGGAGACGACTCCGACTCCGGAACCCCCGAAGCCGGAGCCGAAACCCGAAGAGAAAAAGGAAGCGATGGGCTTCCTGTTCACGGCAGAGAGGGCCGCGAACGAACGAGCAAGGATGGCTGCATGGACATCGGGGAACACCAACTCCCCGATGCACCGAAAGCCAGAGTTCAAACGTCCGCTGCCCCCTCACTCCCGCCATCATCCCTACGCCCACGCAAAACATGCGAAGTCGAGGCATAGGGGTGAAACTAGCCGGAGCAACTACCTGGCCCGAGCAAACGCCCGTAGGGAATCCTACGAGTGCGTCGGGGCCGCGGTGGGCAGCGCTCTGGCCAAATGGGAGGCCGATCAAAAACGTAAGTAAACCCGCACGTCCCCCAGGCCTTGCGCAATTTTGGTCGTTTTTGTGGCGCAAAAACTGGGGGGGAGTAGCTGTGGGGACTCATCGGTATGAGGTGTAGGGGCTCGGACCCCCGACGACAGTCGCCGCCCCATAGGGCAGGCAACTTATCGTCCTTGCGACGTTAAACGAACACACAAAATTACGTTCGATCGTAATTACCTGCGAATACGTGCAGATAATATACGAGTACGAATCGTGACGTCATCCATCAATCAATGTCACGATTCGTACACGAACCGGCCAGCCGCCACCTACGATAGTAGGGGATGATGCGACCTGGCCGTACTTAAACAACGTACGTATTTTACTACGTACGTGTGTTTGTGTGCACCCGCCAAAACCTGTATAAAAACTCACAGAACCGGCTCTAAAATCGCCAGTGTTCGGTTTGGTTTTGGCTTGCCCATACTTTTGTATGTAGTGGCTGAACACGCTTAAATTCTGTAGAATTTCCTTCTGGTGAGAATATCTCTCACGACAAGGTATTCCACACAGAGAAAATAAACGTATTTACTGGTAGGTATTTGGTATAAAAAAAGTTTGACCAATCAAAACTGGAAGTGCCAACATCTCTTAAGAGCAAGTAGCTATTGCATAGAATATAAATAGGTACATTGTATTTAAATAAGTACATATGAATTTACAAAAGTACTGCCAAAATTTTCTTTGGATCATGAAACGAAAAACTTACTTACCTTTGATCATTTCATCACACACACACACACACACACACGCTTACACATACAGGGGCTTTCACACAATTTTCTTCCATACTTAGGAGTAAATAAATAAATAAATAAATTAATTAATTAAAAATAGAAAATTGAGAAATTTTACCGAGAGTATTTCTGGCAGCGATGGCAAAAAGTTAGGTAATGTAGCCTAATAGGTTATTGACTAACAACTGGAAAAAACAATTACAGTAGAGCAGATTCATGGGCGGAGGGAATGCAACCTATCTATGCGCGGTGCGTATTTTCAGGCTGCAGTTGCTGTTAGAAAATGGCTAGCAACATTGTTTTTTTTTTCTGCTGTTAAAGCAAAAGAGCAACTATAACGTAGAAAATACGCATGGTGGATAAAAAGTTGGCGGTAGTGTCAGTATTCCGCAAGCGGTTTTTTTACATTTTATTAATAGGGTGAGTACTGCAAACTTCACACGAGTTAAAATAGCTCACAAGCACTTATCTCACCGCATACTTTTTGCAACTTGTGCAAAAACATTTCTCTCACGCATCCCAATCTTAGGCAACAGTTTGTAAAATTATCGACTGTGAAGTTTGTATTCACACTCCAATAATTTATTTCTTTATGTTCGCTATACATGCGTATGATTGGTTTTTTGTGCATGTGTTGCAAAAACAGTTTTTTTAATAATAGAGACTGTTTTGATATTATTCTGATACAACTATGTCTGTGTAGATTGTACAAACATTCAGTAGTTTTTGTTATTACGTTATAGAGAAGTTAATATTTTCTTTGTCGTGGAAACACCTTGATAGATTTTCTACGTCGAATCCATACTTATAGGAAAATATTGGTGATTTGATGAATGAAATGTTTCGATGGTAGAAATGTTGAACTAAAATTACCTTTACCATTGTTGCCTTGGAAAAAATTGTGGAAATGATTTGTCAATAATTTATTCTCTTATAGAAAAGTTCTCACCAGTCGATAAAAGTAAATCGTTTGAGAATGAAAATGGTAGGCCATTAGTGTGGAGATTCAAACTAGCAACCTACAGATTGAAAAGAGATGATGCTACTCCATCGGCCATGCCACCACTGATCGATTAGCTGAGTTTTTGTATGTATGTGAGTGTGTATGTATCACATTCCACAGCCTTTTCCCCGGTGCTGTGGTTGCAAACGCAAGCATAACAACACAATCATAGGACGGAACTACTGCTGCAATGTGGTGAAACTGACAAAGGGCACTCGCAGTCTATGCTTCATGCACTCTGGTGAAGGGGATTGTGTGACATTATGCACTGTGCGTATGTTCAATGTCGAGGTCACCAATTCTATTAGCCGGTAGTGTGGGGATTCCAACTGGTGATCTACAGATTGAAAAGCGATGACGCTACTCGATCAGCCACTCTACTGACAATTGGTTAGCTGAGTTTTCATATGTATGTGCAAAAATTTTGTTCTTATTTTTCAAACGAGGATGCTGAAATTTCTTTTAGCTATTGGGTGCTGCGGTCTAATTTTGATCATGTTTTTCTCCCAGAAAATGTTTGTTTCTCAACGTCTCTCGGTCGTAAATCGATTTTTTCATCGCGAAGATGAAAACCGAATTTGAATCCCATTAAACCTGAACAAAATAAAATAAAATAAAGAATAAAAGCACAAAAAAGGGGGAAAAAAGCCTAATTTCGTTTCAAATGATTCATGAAAGAAAAAATGACTATGGTTACGAGGAAAAATGAATGGAAAAGGTTATTAGCTCTTTTATTCGCATTTTATTATGCTAAAGAAAATCTGGCGAACGTTTCTTAAAATTTATAAATTCGTTTTTCAGCGTTTTCTCAAATTGGCAATTTACCAAATTTCATGTCTGTAATTACAATTGGCCGCGTTTTCCTACAATGCAGTGGTGGGTTAGGAAAGTATATCTTATTCATCTGCCAGCCACTTTACGAAAATATGTTGACAAATCAATGTCCCTTCTCGCGTGGAATAACGAGTTGAGTTATTTCAAAGTGAGTTTTGCCTGGTCAAAGCCAGGAAAAAACACAGTTGTAATGATATTGTCTTTTGTGACTACGAACAACGCGAAGAAACATGGTTTTGCCTGTTTCGTTCATATTTTCGTAAAATTACTATATCGTTAGTTGAATAGTTGACAAAAATGGGAAAATTTCATTTTCTATTATGGTGTACAACCTTGGAGCAATGTTTTTTTGTATTATTTTTTTATCCAATAATTTAGATGGAAATAAATTCATGAATATATTTTATCACTTCTTTGAAAAACATTTTCTCTTCTGGGAAATTAATTATCCAATTATTATTTCGACATGACTGTCGATTCAGTTCAAATAGGTACCTAGTCAAGTTTCCTCTTTGATTCATAAATGAAGGGCTGTTTTTACATAGATAGTTCTTTCACTCTTGCATACTCAGCAAAGTCGATTATTGTCCGGTTACTTTTTTCGTTACTTGTGTTAATTTCGTAATGGTTTGTTATTTCTTCGATGCTTATATTTTTGCAATTTTTCACGTACATCATCTTATGCTAAAAACAGACCCGAGGTATCATTAAATCGAAAGAAGAGAAAAATATGTTCAAAAATTTCTTTGTTGGAAAATAAAAAAAGAAAAACACTTCATGGTGAGTTCTATTCCATCTTTTACCATTTAGAATTTTCAAACAACCATTTTTTTCTGTCTTTGGACGAGTTTTGTTTTTTTGTGGCATGTGACCAATAGACCTATTTCTGTTAAAAATTTATCATTCCATCTTCTTTTTTATTGAATAATAAAAAAAAAAAAACTAATGCAGCAATACTTCGCTGGAAACCCTTGTGCCAATTTACATCAACAATTCAACAAAAAATCCTGAATTCCAAATTCATGAAAAAACTGCTAGGAACAATCGATAATTATCCATAGGTATCTAACAAACATATCGATCTATCGAAATTTCATTTCTAAGTAAAATAACTCCTTGTGCCATAAATACGATAAAGATATTTCAAGCAACACAGGCGACTTGTTTTTCTCCAGAAATATTTTTTTTGTTTTACATTTTTCTTGGAAACTACGGAATTAGTAGTCAACAAACTAATATCAGACCTAGTCCTATATAAGAACTTCATTTCTTGAAAATATTAGCTCTGTTCCTTTTATATTTTCATCAAAATCCTTGAAAAACCACTTTTCCTCCAATTTTTTCTTTTCCAATTTTCTCGGAAACTACTGAGCTAATAAACACCCCCTCTATTAAATTCGAACATATATAAGAACGATGTATTGTAAACCCAGATTTTAACTTTTTATTTTTGCTTGAACTACTTGCAATTCGAAATATTCTCGAAATTAATTTCTCTTTCGAGATTGAGCTTCCAACTCAAAGTAGTATTTTGCGTGATAATTTCGTAATGTTGACTATTTTTTTCCCGAGTGTGAAGTGTTTATAGCATTCGCTTTCGGCTCCTCAGCAAATTTCATAGTCACTCAACATACCATTTGCAGCTAAAGCAAAAAAAAAGACATTGCAACAATTGTTCCTCCCAATGAAACAAAAAATCACAAAGGGAAAAGTTTTTGGAAATAATATCTGAAAAAATACAAAAACAGCAATGTGGAATACCTTGTTGTGAGAGATATTCTCACCAGAAGGAAATTCAACAGAATTTAAGCGTGCTCAGCCACTTCGTACACAAGTACGGGTAAGCCAAAACCAAGGCGAACACTGGTGATTTTAGAGCTGGTTCGGGTGGTTTATATACGGCTTATTTGCACACACACAAACACACGTATGTAAAATAATACGTACGACGGTGAGGGCGGCCAGGTCGCATCATCCCCTATCATGATAAGAGATGGCTGGCCGGTTTGTGTACGGATCGTGACATTGTTTGTTGATGTCACGATTTGCTACTCGTACATTACCTGCATGTACTTGCAGGTAATTACGATCGAACGTATTTTGTGTGGTTTAACGTCAAGAGGACAATTATTAGCCTGCCCTTTGGGGTGGCCACTGTTGTCCAGGGGTCCGAGCCCCTTTATCTCATACCGTTGAGTCCCCACAGCTACTCCACCCCCTTTTTTTGCACCGCAAAAATGATCAAAAATGCGCAAGGCCTGGGGGACGTGCGGGCTTCTACTTTCGCCTCTGGTCAGCCTCCCATTTTGCCAGGGCGCTACCTACCACGGCCCCGACGCACTCGTAGGACTCTCTACAGGCGTTCATT